>CATIWJ010079360.1:0-20367 GCA_949640765.1 Croton laevigatus | reverse complement strand
AATGTGTTAGTTCTCGATCTGCTTTCGATTAAACTTGTTAGATCGTTGTGCTTCCAATTTGATTGCTGCTCTTTGCTCTCTCTCCCAACGAAAACCATAAATGAGTTGGGCAAGGGAAGGAGCAGCGGTGGTGGCCGGCTCATGTGTTAGTTGAATGTGTTAGTTGATTTTGAGTTGGATATAGATCTTTCTTTGATTATTGATTTTGATTTGAATGTGTTAGTTTTCGATCTGCTTTTGATTAAACTTGTTAGATCGTTGTGCTTCCAATTTGATTGCTGCTCTTTGCTCTCTCTCCCAACGAAAACTATAAATGAGTTGGGCAAGGGAAGGAGCAGCGGTGGTGGCCGGCTCCTCTTCTCTCTCTTCCTCCCTCTAATTCTGCCGTGAACTAGAGGTTGAAGAAGATAAAATGCTAAACAACCCTTTAATGTTTGAGTTTTTATAAAAAATGCTCGTAAAATTACGTTTTGGTCCTTCAACCGTTATTTTAACGGAAAATATGGACAGAAGGAGGAAAATGTTGACTAAAGTATAAAATGGAAATTTTTTTATCTAAAAAAGAAAAGATAGGGAGTTTTTTATATATATAGTCAAAACATGAGAAGTTTTTTTTCATTATCCCATATGTATGTTTTTTTTCATTATCCCATATATATATATATACAACCCTGTCCATAGGAATCTTAAGTACAAAGGGTCAAAAATTGAGAGCCCACACTCCCACTCCACTGCTGGCTTACCTTTTGTTTTACCTCTCCAAAATTTACTACTCTGATTGGATTGGATTGGATTGGATTTTATTAATAAAATCCTCGCATTCTTGTTGCCGTGATCGTGATCTATTCGTTTCTTTCTTTTTTTATTTTTTTTTATTTTAATTCTATTAAGTTGCATCATTAGACAAATATTGCTCCAACATCAATCAATCTCTCTAAATATTATAATAGTATGTGTCGTCCAGCTATGTTTAAATAAAAAGTATGTGTCGTCCAGACTCAATGCCACTAGTTTTATTTTTTTTTTTCAATAAATTAAAATGCATAAGAATTCAGAATAAATTTAAAAAGACTAGTTTAACCTAGTTAATAATAACAAATAAGTTAGTTAACTTTTTATTTTTATTTTTGAATAAATGAGTAATTAAATTAGTTTTTTTTGGAAAAGAAGTTGTGCCTGTATTTAAATAAAAAGGAATGAGTATTTTTTTTTAAATCATTCACAATATATTTTTTTTAACTTAGGTCACTTACACATCTACACACATACCCATATCTTTAGAGAAAGAGCGATACAGCTTGAACCTGGGCCTTAAGATCACAGACAAGCATCTTGACCATTTTAAACTACCATGCCCTGAACACCACCCGAACCCTGGATCTCCAAATAAAGAGCTAAAGTCCTAACCACTTGGACTAACTCTTTGGTGTAAATCATTCACAACATATTATATTAAGAGAATATCAACAGAGTATTAAGTTATTATCTTATACTATCTGAGTATGAAAATGAAAAAGAAATGTGAATTAAAATTTGGAAGATTATGATAAGTTAAGTTATTTTATTACGAGGAAGGCAATTGTAAGGGAAGAGAAAGATAAGAAGGGAGACAAAATTACATTTGGTTAAAGATTTCAACGGTCAAAAGAACCGAAAGCATAAGTAATCTCCATAATATCCACGGTTCTTTTCTCTTTACCATGTGAGTCTCAGCCTCAGGTTCAATTTCCACTAATCAAGCCGATTTTTTTTCCCCTGATTGAGCTCAATTTTGATTTCATCCAATTAACTTCCTGTTATTTTTCTATATCTCCATAATTAGATGCCTTTTTTCCAAATTCAATCCCTCCTTTTTTAAGAGAAAATTATAATTTTATCACTACATTTTGGCCAATATTGCGATCTAATCATTCGATTTTTACAAAATTGCTTTCAAATTACTACAGTTTGACACCGTCGAACAAAATATTGAAAGTGGAATCTTGGGTGAGCGATACGATCCCTGGGCTACAGGAGTGAAGCAATACCACTAGACGCTACTGTAAATACAATTTCTCTTTTTGATCTTATATATGATGACAGAGTCCTCCATATAAAAATCTTATTGGTACCTCTATAACCATACAAGAAGAACATTTCTCCCTTGCCTCCATTAACAATTGTCATAATCTTATTATAAACAGCCTAGACATGGAGTTCGATATGAGTAGCATAGCGAACAGTTGTCAGAGGTAGTGAGGCATCTCCTAGTGGCTAGCCTATGTTATGATGTCTCCATACTCTTTACCATCATCCAACAATCCCAACGCATAACATGCGTCTCTATAAGTAGGATGAATAACACCATTAATTGTTCTGAGGTCTTATAGCTTGTCAGACCTTTAATCAATCTCGCATAATAAAGCTCACCAACACCAGTGTATAAAAAAATATTACCGATAGTGAATTCTTTGGTTTTCCTTTTTTACCATCTCTTAATTTTTTGTTTCCGCATAAACTTAAGCGAAAATTCTACATATGTCAAATTCCTTGTCTCTGGGAAAATTCTATTCGCTTGAAACCAGCCTAGGAATATAGACTTGTGAACACTCGGGTTATTCGTTACCTCATCAATGGGTAGATCTTCGTCGAAAATCACGGTTTGCTCACCTTCAAGGTGTAATGGTAGTCTTTTAATTGAGGGTTGTTTGTGATGGAGAAGGAAAGAGAATTATCAATTTCAAGGTGTAATGGTAGTCTTTTAATTGAGCGCTCTCCATGATGGATAAGGAAAGAGAATTATCAATTTCCTTAATGAAAAATAAGGAAGAATACTATAAAATTCTGTGCAAAGAATTAGCAAAATTATTGCAAAAAATTAAGAAATTAAAAGGCACATATTTATGGATTATTTTTCGCTCAATAGTTTCATTAAAATTAAATTTAAAATTCTTTTTTCTTTCCATTTTCATCTTTTCATTTTCAAAGATGTCCATTTGTTTAATTTTCTTTGGTGCTAACAATTTAAAAAATTAACTATGCAATTGTGATTCCATCTTAGTATTTGATTTGAACAATATTTTTCGTTTAGGATAAATATTATGTAACCTTTATAACGTTTGAAATTACAATATTGTGATTGGGCTTAACAGAGTTGGTAAACAACCTACTCTCGTATTCAAGGGGACAGAGTTTGAATCCTATCTTTATATTCTGGTACATGAGTTATATCTATGTAAAAAAAAAGGAAATTACAATATTGGAAATATTGGAAAACAACGGTTGACTAATTACGACCTTTTGTTTATGATAAATATAATTAATTAACAAAAATATTACTATCTCCGTATTTTTTGATTCTTTACATTACTATTTCACCAATACTAATAAAATCAGTTTTTCACCAATACCAAGACAGGAATAATAATAAACAATTATAAACCCTTTAAAAAATTTACTTTTTCACCAATATCAATAAAGAAATAATAATAAACAAATACAAAATTTACTATAAATGAAAATGAAAAGAATTCAAAAATACACCCAAAAACGGAAATGTAAAGAAACAAAAAATACAGAGGTAGTATTAATTAACATTATTTTCGTTTAAGATAAACATTAGTATTAAATAAAAGGGTGACTGATTGTTTAAATTTAAAAAAAATATATAAAATGGCTAAAAAGGAAAAATAATGTTTAGGCTTAAATAAGACAAACAAAAAAGCTAAATAACTTCAATCAAAATAAGTTATCATATTATAAACCGTCGACGTCATTCTAAAGGAATTATATCCATTTAGGCTCTGCAACTTCCAGTTATCTTCCACAGTGGCATTGAACGTTTCAATTGGGCTTGTAAAAAAAAAATAGTACAAAAACCGGTTCGATTGTTGTTGTATCAGTATCACATGTCCTCATATTTTTGCATGGCATCGCGTACGTGCCCTTTCTTAAACAATAGCTTAACAAAATGACCTTCATATAATCTCATCAAGAAATCATTAACAACCTCCGTATATTAATCATTTATCCACCAGCCAACATGAGTTCTTGAGCTTTTCAGTTAAAACCCAATATATGACCAATAATTATATCCAAATCAAACTTAGTTAACGTAGAATCTGAATCAACAATAGTTGAATTACTCTTAAATACGATTTTTACTTAATTTTTCTTTTTTTGATGCAATAAATTCAGGATCCATTTGAATAATTTCAACATGAAATATAGAATTATATTAGATAACAGAAAAACATATTATAAACTCAATATTAAAATAGAAAAACACATACCTTCCCAAATCCAAAGCAACACTGCAAGATATATAAAATGATTTTAAAAGAGAAATTTGACTTAAAATAAACATAAATTTAAAAACAAAAGAATATGATTTAAGAATGTGAAAAGTTCTGACCTAAATTAATTTTATTAGTGATGACAGGAATAAAGTCTTATGTGTGCTCCTGATGGATCATACTTACAGTGGTAAAATTTGGATAAATTTTTTCTAGGGTTTCTATAATTTTCAAAATCTAAAATTAATAGTAGGATATCAAATCACTGGAAATAATATTGCCACTTAGAGTGCTAATTTTTCTAGGTTTCCTTAATTTTCAAAATCAAGAATGAATGATATTATATTATTAGAGTTTTCTTTATTTTCAAATTCCATAATTAAATGTAAAAGTATAATTTTCAAATTTTATTAATGCGTTTAAATGTGATATTTGATTCCTCATGACTTTCCACAAATGGCTGCTTTTTCATAGTTTAATATTTAAAGTTAACTCAATATATTTATAAAGGAATTAAAATTGAATAATTTTCTAATTTAAATATATATTTAATATGTTTTATTATTAAACTAAAGTCAAAGTAGATAACTTAACAATTTTTATGTTATTTCCTTTCATAAGTTCTCTCTCTCTCTCTCTCTCTCTATATATATATATATATATATATATATATATTAATTAATTAATTTTATATAATATATAAACATAATTTTACCCTCAATTATAAAGATGTAATTAATTAATTTAGTTTTTGGGTTTTTGGCATTCGTATTTTTATTTTTATATATGATATAGATATGGATAGAAGTAGAAGTAGAAAAGAATGTAGGGACAATACAAAATATACTGGTAAATAATTGAAGAGAACGTATTGTTAAGGGAATAGTGATGGTGTATGTTTGTTTGCGTACACTCTGTCTGTCCCAAAACAATAGATATTGCACATGCTTCTTTTATATATTGCCTAAACATAATTATATAAACCAAACATGTCCTTGTCTTCCCATCAATTTCTTTGTTTCACATGCAATTGCAATTTGTAAACTACCCCATCAATATAAAAGTTAATTATTTCTTAATTAAGATTTTCACATGAATAAATAAAACCCTAATTAAAAAGTTTATCTGGGCCTTAAATCTGAAAAATCCCAAACACAAATTATTAATTCCATAAAATTTGAAGCAATGTGGTGGAGACTAAATAATGGCATATGTGGATTGAAATACAAGTTCAATTAATTTTAATTTTCCATGTGGATTAAGTCCCCAGCTATGGCTTGTGAGAATAATTTTATTAGGTTGAAGACAAAAGATACAGTAATACTCGTAGGCTACATATTGGACAAACCCATCTTCTTCTTCCCCACATCCACTCATTTTCAGTTTCTCATTTTGTTTCAAATTACAATCTATAGTCTGTTCAATAATATTTGAAGGACTAAATCATTATTTCTTTCCATTTTAAATAATATTTCGTGATATTTGAAGGACTAAAATTGGAAATGATATTGCGTGATAAAAAATTAGGGTGAACACTATTCGGTAATTACCGAATACCAAAATTTTTTATCAAAATAATTCATTTTGATTCCTGAATATTATTACCGTTTGTGAATTTCAGTAATCCATAAGTCAATATTTGATAAATTAGTATTTGATAATCAATAAATTGGTAAATTGGTTACCGAATATTTAGATTGTTCTTCCCTTGCATAATTAATGGACTAATGATATTTAAAATACTTATCTCTAAATATATTTTTTTTACTATTGTGATAAAATATTCATGATATGATATTTTAAGAATAATAAATATTTTAAATCAGTATCAATCAATAATTTAGTGTAAAATAAATTTACTAACTAAAAATATTCAATAATTTTTAAATATTTTGATAATTGATAAATGAAAATTTGGTTTGATAATCACTACCGAATTTTCACTCTGGAAAAAAAAAAAATATATATATATATATATATATATATTTTCGTGCAAGCAGTGAAAAGCTAATACTCAATATTTATGAAAAATGTCAGTTTTGACTCTGATACAAAATTGCCCAGAGAAGGAACAACTAATTCCGTTACTTCGGCAACCGTCCAATGTCTCCACCACTAATTATTTGGCCCACCCTTTGACAACTCTTCCGCCATCGATTCCAACAACTTCAATCATTTACCCGTCCACAACCGCAGATAGCTGAAATCTGGAAAGAAGTTTCGACCGAAAATATTCGGCAATTTTTCGACATGTTCAGTCGGCTTAAGGTGCTGGCCATATTAGATCTATCTCGACCCCTTTTTCTTTGGTTTAAGTTTTTTGATTTTGTGGTGGGTTTTTATGGCCGAAAAATTGTAAATTCGAATAATTTTTTGACTAATCAAATAGGTTTAAAGCCGGTGAAATTAATTGCATATTTCTATGAACAATAAATTCTGGTTTTAATGGTATAAATTTTTCGCCTGTTGATAAAGTTTTGATTTTTTAATGACCAAAATTTCTTTTTCAGCAATTGGAAAAAGGTAAAAAAAAGGTTAAAAAAAAAAACAATAGACATATAAACAAACCAAATAAACAAAGGTAAACAATATTAGACATAAATGAACATATAAAAAAAAAAAACAATATTAAACATAAATGATAAAAAAAATAAACATACATAATTGAAAAAAAACAGTAATATGATATATTTTTTCATAATAAAAAATTAATATGATATGTTTATTTTTGTAAAAGCCACTAATTAAAAGTATTAGGGTTTAGTGTCAAATAGCACATTTTAGAAACTAATTAGTAGCAAAGAACATTAAGTTTCAAAAAATATAGTAGTAAATAACACATTACCATAAATTAAAAATTAATTCCCTAAACTACCCTTCAAATATATGACCGGTATATGGCACACATACATGCAAGACTGAAAACGTATTTTTCGGTCGAAAATAAATGAAAACTGCACATATTCCGGCTGGCAATTGGTCGAAAATAACTTCAGCTACATAATGGCCATTGAAACACGTAAAAAACTCTTCTGATTCTCGCTGAAAATCGCCGTTTTGAATCAATTCATCTTCTCCAATGGAAGTTTCAATGCCACTCCATGATTTCCATTAAAAAATCAACAGAACTTGCTTGGAAGCATGCCTAAGGACTGTTACTTGACCAAAATAATCAAGAAACTGAGTATCATTGTCTGAAACTCAAGGTAAAATGCCATGAAACCGTATAAAACACTAAGAGTCGTGATTTTTCGGTAAGTTTTGCAACAGGTTTCATTCACAATTTTTGTCGGCTTCTTGTCATCTGACGTCGAATCTAAGGTACCGGAAGACTCGCCCGGTGTGAGGCTGTCAATCGGCACCCTTCGCTCGCCGGTTAGCTATGGGTGGAGGTTGGTGGCGACGGAGGGGCGGCAATGCTATGGTTTCCTAGTTTCTGCCATTTTTCTTCTGTTTTTTCTATTTTTTTAATTTTATTTTTTTAGAAAAACTAAAATAAGTGTTATTTATTTAATTATTAATTTTTGGTGCCATTTATTAAAATAAAACTAAAAATGTGTATTTGAATTGTTACTTGTTTCGTAACCCTATATTGGGAAGCGCGGCCCAATTGCGTGGTAAAAAGGCTTCCCTATACCGACCCAACCCAATTAATTGTCGGTTTGCACAGATTTGCAAATCCAAAGAAAAAACCCATCTCCTGCACCCCAAAATTAGAACCCATTTTCAACATCCTACACATCAAACAAAAACCTCTCGTTTAGGGTTTCTCTCTTCCAAAGCAAACTCAAGCAGTTTGGTTTCTTCGTTCTGTAATCTAATACTCAAAGTGATTTCGCCATGGTTTGTACTTCTCTATTTTGCATTTCTTAAGGATTTATTCTTTTCCTTTTTTGCGATTAACTGATAAATAATGATAATTGGATGATAGCCGCAAGGAGATTACATAGACCTCCACAGAAAGAGGCATGGCTACCGCCTCGACCACTTCGAGCGCAAGCGCAAGAAGGAGGCGCGTGAAGTACACAAGCGCTCTGAAAGGGCCCAGAAGGTCTGCTGCTTCTTTCTCTCGCCCTCAATTTCTTTACTTTTGGATGGGCGATTTAGATTCTAATTTTTTCTCCGTTGATGATAATAGGCGTTGGGTATTAAGGGTAAGATGATTGCCAAGAAAAACTATGCTGAGAAGGCCCTCATGAAGAAAACGTAAGTAGTTCAGTTAGATTTTTATCTATGCTTATTTGGGAAAGGATGATTACATTAAAATGCATTGATTTGATTGGAGGTTAAGATTATGAGGGTGCAAACGTGATGCTTGAATTTCATAATTTTGGATGTAGTTTGCAAGTTTCTTTTAGTTCTGGTAATCTTTCTAGAATTTTCACAAAATATATAAATGTTACATTGCTTTGTTATTTCTTGTCTTTTTTCTTCTGTTTTGGTTATATATATATATTTTTTTTTTCTTTTTCTTTTTTTTGGCAGACTGCTACATGTATCAGTTATTAGTTAACAGTTGTTTGATAGTTTTGCTTCTGGATAATCTTTTATCATGTCAACAGGTTGGCCATGCACGAGGAGTCAACATCTAGGCGCAAGGTGGATGATGATGTTCAGGAAGGAGCTATTCCTGCCTATTTGATGGATCGTGAAAACACACAACGGGCAAAGGTTAATTGCTGATACATATCGGTTGATGTGTATAATGTGGATGCTTTTGCAACCTAAAGAACTGTAATATGAATGTATGACTCTGTATTTCTAACATTCTGCTATGTGCAGACACTCAGCAACACTATAAAGCAAAAGAGGAAAGAAAAGGCTGGCAAATGGGAGGTCCCTCTGCCCAAGGTTAGATGATCTTCACATTCTTTGTATCGTCTCATTGTATACTTCCTTTGGGTTTCATCTTTTGGGACTTGGGAGTTCAATTTAGTTACCCTGTACTCTATATTTGACCATAACTCTTCTTTCTTCAGGTGAGACCTGTTGCAGAAGATGAAATGTTTAAAGTGATTCGATCTGGCAAACGGAAGAGTAAGCACTTGTCAAACCTCTTTTTTCATTTGACTACAAGTACTTGATAAAAAAGTTTTATCCGTCTCTAGGTCTTGCATGATTATTATTTGTCTTCAATTTTGCAGCCAAGCAATGGAAGAGGATGGTTACTAAAGCTACATTTGTGGGACCGGGCTTTACAAGGAAACCGCCCAAGTATGAGCGTTTTATCCGACCTTCAGGATTACGTTTTACTAAGGCCCATGTTACTCACCCTGAGCTCAAATGCACCTTCAATCTTGATATCATTGGAGTGAAGAAAAATCCTAATGGTCCAATGTATACATCTCTTGGTGTTATGACCAAAGGAACCATCATCGAGGTGAATATTGATTGACATACTCTTTTGAATTGTAATATTAGAATCCCGGATGACTCATTTGTGTTTGTGAATTTCAGGTGAATGTGAGTGAATTAGGTCTCGTGACACCAGCTGGCAAAGTTGTATGGGGTGAGTCTTTTTTTTTCCCTTGCATTTTGCTTTGTTTTTTAGTGGGAGGCATTAATTCAATTCCTTTTGGCATGGTGCAGGGAAATATGCTCAAGTAACAAATAATCCAGAAAATGATGGTTGTATAAATGCTGTCCTCCTTGTCTAGGAGACAAATGAAAAAGAGCGATTCTCGAGGAAATACAAATGCTCCTAACTGCTCAATTTATTTGCATCAGAAGTTACTGCATAATGGCAACGCATTTTCCTCTAGTGTTTCCCCTGCGTTACATTTGGAATTCAGGCTGACATGGAAGTCGTTCTTGTATGATTGTCACAATTTTGTCTTGGAAAGTTAACATATGATATAAGAGACCATTTAAACAATGTCTATCATTTTTTCATTTTGTTATGTCGCGTTGGTTTCTGCAGGTTGGCAATGATAATGACTGCTATTTTGGCTGTAAATCTTTTGCACTCTGTGCCATATCGATTCTTTTAGCCTGTTACAATGAAGCTGGTATTTTGATCATAATCAGATGTTATTGCTCTAATATATTTAGGCTGGCTTGATTTTTACCGCCTGAAAACCGTGGACCCTGGGAGCTAGCTTTGAAACCCTCATACCCGACATATATATCCTCCTGCGTAAAGCCAAATGTTCATTGGACAATTTTGAGCAATTATTCGAAGACAGTCTCAGCCCTACCACCACAAGTATTTGGTTTCTAAAAGAACTCCATGACCATCGAGCTAAGATTGCTCTCATTAGTTATCCAATCTCCCTCTGCATCCTCAAGAGCTACAATATTCTGTCTTTTTTATCTTCACTATAGTAGCGAAATTATAGTACTTGGTGTTTCTATCCCTTGAGATAATCCATTCCTCTTTCAACCACAATAATTAGTCTTTGGGCCAAAACCTCTTCTGTAATTTCCGCTCCAATTTCTGATTCTGTACCAAACTCCGTGGATACCCTCACTCCGTCTAAAAAGCATTCGTTTTTTTATGAAAAATATGTATCCCGATTCCACTACTGTGAACTACGAGAAACATTTTTTTAATGAATTTAGGATTTATGCATTACCAACCACCGATGCTAAACCGTCATATGTTGTAACCAAGGTAACTTAAACAGAAAACCTGCAGCCTGTCTCGGATTCGCGTTACCCTTCAGACTAATCGAAATGGTGATCAGAGTGTATGCGAACCACCTGTGCCTCCAGCAAATAACAGACCTCCAACTGCTCGAACACACCAGTCTATCCCAAAAGCCGACCATCACTCCCTCTCTACCAAGTAAAAGGAATATTTTACTCTAAAAATAACCACCAAACAGAATGCTAAGATCTAAAGGTTAACACCAAAAAATATGTTTTAATTATTCATTACTTTATTTCTCATATGAGAATATTATTATTTAATTTTGATTATTTCTTATTCATATTTCATTTTCAGAATAAAATTATAAAACAATAACATGCAAAATCTATCAACTTTGCTCTAAAAGCCACCACATCTTTATTTTTTTGGATTTAACCTTTTAATCTTTCAGCGTAAGATTTACGCTGTTAGATGCTTTTGCTTTTACTTTACTCAATGTTCCAAAGCAAAAATCCAAGGAGACTAGTTTGATTCTGCAACAACTATAGCATATCATTGTACGAGACTGCATCTGATTAAAGAAAAATTAAAAATGATTCGTTTAAAACCATCAAACCAGTTCAATATCATTGACAAGGTGTATGTATCACTTTTTAAGTACTCTCTGCTTAGTGACACAAACACTAAGCATAAACATACAACAATTGACTCACCTGCAACCATGTTAATCCAGTACCTGCATTTTAGTCAGCATAATTTAGACGTTAATACTCATATTTTCTTACAAATACAAATTTCCCACAAAAACCGGGAACTTAAAGCTCTGATATTGAAAAGAAGCTGCAACTCGCGTTTGGGGAATCAAATCACACTCCCAAACCAATTATTCACCAGATGACAAGGACAAACTCTTAACTTTATAGTAATTGGGCACCAACCTATTGAGTTGGTTGAATTGGTGGAACTAAAATTTGATTTTCAACCACCTGCAGTGAGCCTGAGTTAAGTTTCCTGGTCAGTTCTTCCGCGGAGACCTTTATCACATCCCTCCTCTTGCCAATATCAGCAGCATACCTGCTTGCACAGTAAACACCAATTGCTGTCGCTGCCATCCCATAAACATTGGTGGTTACGAGGCGCAACGGCGTGGATAGAACAGCTGCAAGAGGGCCTCCTACAATGGATACTGCTTGGCCACTCTGTCCCATAGTTCCTTGATCTACAACAAGGAGACCTGTTTTGCAATAGATAGCAAAGTCTTCACAATTGTTTTTAAATACGTTATAACACCCGAATCCATTCTCAAGAAGAAAATTTGCCCGGTGGACTGCAACATCATTTGGGTCTGAGACTGCAAGAGTACAAGTTCCGCCACGTGCTTTTGCAAGAAATAAAGCAGGGTTAACATCATACTCAAACCGATACAACACACCGCCTGAAAGGAAGCAGTTCAGGCATGAGAGAATGACCCCATGCCCTCCTTCTGGCGTAGAGCAAGTAGGACAAGGAGCTCGAGCAGCTGGTCCTGAGCTAACCAAGAGGAGATCCAGGACAGTCCCCGTGCCCACTTCTTGGCCGCGTCTAGTAAAATGAATCACTTTATCATCTCCAATATAGATTCCTAGAATCCTCAGATGTCAAATGGAAAAACTCTATTGAGAATCAAGATTTTCAAAAGATAACATGTTATATTATTGCATTAACAATGTTTTCTGAAAATGTATACTGGACTATTGTAGTTTTTCATTCTAGAGGCGAAAAAGTAGAAAGAAAGAAAATTGAGAGATTATGATTGAAGATACAAAGAATTATGTATTTCCATTGCTCAGGTTTTAAATGGGCCTCTATTTATCATCATATCAGCAAGAGCAAAATATGGTACAGCATGAAAATGGGTATTTCTACACAAAAACAAAAACATATAGAAGTCTACAACCAAAAAAAAATATACATAAATACAATACAATTTACATAACACACTATAATCAACTCACAGTTCAGTAAGGAATCCATCATACAAGTTCTTGATAATGATCATGTAAACAATCAATAGAGTATACACAGCCTGAATACTTATGGATTAAACCAAGATAAGTATCACCGAGATCCAAGACAAACTGAAGGTATTCCTTTAAATCAAGGGCAAGGCAAATGTACTATATTTAGAACTTCTTTTATTTCTCATTCTTTAGTAACCCTGGTATCCCTTTCAATCATCTAAGCAACCCTAATATTTGAAGGATAAAATCTGGCAAAAAAACCTTGCTCAATGACATAACGATCACAGACATTCCACTGTCTAGATCATAACTTTCACATGTTTCAATGACAACTAAAATTCAGTTTATTTGAAAATAAAAAACATAAGTGCAGTTACAGGAACTCCACTGGGTAGACCTTTCATTAAAATTCCTCATCATATCTTTTTCAATTTCAAATGCACAAAACTCAGTCTTACAATGTTCAACTTGATCCTAAAAGTAACACAACAACTACTGTATAGTAATTGAACAATAATCGCATTAAACAAACACAAAAAACAACAATCTGCAATACAAAAGCAAGAAAAGTACCGTGATGTGCGTATATATATGCAGCTCTCCACGAGTATATATGATCTCCTGGCTTCAACTTCTTCCTAGAAATCCTGTGTTTGCAAATTAAAACCAGTAAAAAAAATTTCACATCAGGAATATGTAAAAGCGAATTGAATTTTGAAAAAAAAAAAAAGGAAGAGAGAAGAATACCGATTGGAAAGCAGCCCCATAACCGTTTGTTTCTTGGTTGATGAAATTTCTTGAGTGATCTGGTTTTGGTGGAAGGAAATGGGTTCTTGTTGTTAAAGGCTATTCATTTTTCCTGAAGAACCTCTTGCTGGCAAATTACGATTTTCTCCTTCACCTTAAAAACCTTACTCTTTAAGGAAGGTTTTGCTTGACACACAGCTAGCTTTTACTTTAAGGACGTGGCAAGTTACCTTATCTTGCGCTTTGGGCGGCTGGCAGCTTCAGCATCACATCTAAACGACAGTGTTTCAAACCGTTTTATTTTTGCTTTTGAGAAAAAAAAAAAAAGACTGAAAGCCTTTAGCCTTTAGGGGCCAATAATATTTTTTTTCATCCTAAATTATTGCGTTTTATGACTTTTGGCTGCTAAATATACTATTGGACACTTTTAGCCAATATACTATTTAAATAAAAGTATTTTAGGTCCCTTCGTCAATTTATAAGCTTCAATATATAATTTTTTAAACCAAAATGCATTGTTTTCATAAGTTGGAGGATCAAACCGTAAGTTTAGTCATATTCTCAATCTAGCCAGAAGCACACATTTAAAAATTTTTCATCCCAAAACTCCAATTTTATTTTCGATAAATTTTGCAAATGAGTATACCAAATTGAAGCCCTCGATTAGAGGATTTCAAATCCGGTCTTATATTTGTCGTCTAACCACCGGAAAACCTTGTTTTACGTGTTTAAAGTTCTAACTGTAAAACTTTAAATACATAAAACAAGGTCTTCCGGTGATAAGATGATAAATATAAGATCAGATTTGGAATCCTTATGTTGATATCTTTAATTTAATACACTCACTTGTAAGGTTTATTGCCAGAAAAAATGGATCAAAATGACATGTCGTCTTTTTGGTTGTTTTGACCCAACTTTTTTTTTCTTCTGATGATAAACCTTGCAGGTAAGTATACTAAATTAAAGATCTCGATATGAGGATTTCAAATTCGGTTTCATATTTGTCAGCCAACTATTGAAATACCTCATTTTATATATTTAAAGTTCCAACGATAAATATGAAATCGGATTTGGAATACTCATGTTAAGAGTTTCAATTTGATGTATTCATTTATAAGATTAGTCACGAGAAATGAAAATGGAGTTTTGGGGTGGAACATTTTTAAAATGGTGCTTCTAGTTAGATGGAGAAGATGACTAAACTTACGGTTTGGTCCTCCAACTTATGAAAATAATATAATTTGGTCCAAAATATTACATTTTGTTCATTGTAAACTGAAAAGGAGCCTAAAATACCTACATTTGGATAGTACAATGGCTATCACAACTGAAAATTTAATTAACGGAGTATAGATGGTGTCGTAGGGACTTAATTATAAACTAAAGGAAGTTCAGGGACTAACTTGTAATTTTCAGGGACTTGATTGAAAAATAAAGTTTTAATTAAAGACTTAATTTAAAAAATAATAATAAAATATAAAGAAAGAATTGTGAATTGGAAAGTGATGGACGAGAAAGAAGCTGGAGGTGGCAGTGCAGTGAGAAGGGTGGCAAGCCTAGGTCCATAGCTTGTGTGAGTCAGCTTGAGGAGGGCTCTAGACTTAGGGGATCAAACAAAAGGAAGAACGAAGCACAGAAGCTAAAAGTGAGAGTTTCGAAATTTAAAATATCAAACTCAGAGTTTTGAATTGTAACTGAAATACAAGGCCGAAAATCCAACCTAGAGGACTTCCTAAGCTTTTCTAACATGAGAGTTTGGTCGGAGGATCACCAGAAATCGAGGTTTCAGCTGAACCACGTTAACAGGGCAGTAAACTTTCAGAGGTTGTAACGTGAGCTCCTGTCAACCAATCTCAATTCTGAGGACACGTTCGGATCGGCAACGGTGAAAGGAAGCTAACGGTGTCTGCCTTGTCGTCTGGGGTGCTCGGAAAAGCTATCGGGCTGAATCAGGTAAACGGATCCAAACAACCCGAAATGCAGGAGGTCGGGCAAGGAAGAAGGAGCAAAATGCGGAATAGGCGTGCGTTTTGGCCTATACGACGTAGTTTTTAGAAAATTCATAATTGGTCCCTGAAGCTTCGGGCGTCTGCAAGTAAGTCCCTCCGTGTCCCATTTTAGCCCCAGAAGTTTATTTAGCACTTCAATTAGGTCCTTTCGCATGTTTAAGGTCCTGGAATTTAAGAAATTTTGCAATTAGGCCCTTCCGTGTAGCATATTGGACCCAGAACTTAGATTGGCTTTTCAATTAGGTCATATTTATACCAAAACAGCCCCTAAACTTTATTTTTCAGTGCAATTTTGTCCAGTAGCATAATAATTTATAGGAACTGAATTATTTATTAAATTTTAAATATTTAGGGACTTAATTTAGACCAAATAAGCTTATTAAAAATACTTAAATATTATTTCTAGGATCTGCAAATATCGAAGAGTACGGAAGTTGAAAGGATTTGCATATAGGAATATTTTACGGACAAATTACCAGGTTTGGTACTATTTAGTATTCGAACTGAATTTGATTTAAAATATTTATTTTAAATGATTAATATTTTTACTGCATTTGAATGAATATTTTGTTAGGAACTCGAACGTGTGTTCGAGTAGTATATAAGCGCTTACTGAATTTTTAATACCGACGCGGTAATCGCAGACGCGATGCTACCGGCGCGGTAAAAGTGAAATTGTGATATTGAGTATATAATTGAATTTTGAAATGATATTTGAATCGAATATGACTGTTTGGCAAATGAGATTGTATTTTATACTCTACGTGGTTATGGAACCTAGTGGTAAGTATATGTCGACATATGGGCAAAATTCATGTACATGTGATGCAATGAGATGTGATAATGAAATGAAATGAAAACAAAAGGGCTTATCTACGGATTATGGCTCATAAAATACAGGCGTATCAGTGGAATACGGCTCCAATGATTGAAAAATCGACATATATGAAAAATACGGCATCCTTGGTCTTATCTTTGGAATCCAACAAAGCCAGTAGAGTAAATATATTTATTTATTTGAAATGAAATGGAATTTGATTTGCGAACTGTATTTTGATAAATGACCAGTGTTTAATATGATTATT
Organism: Croton laevigatus; assembly: GCA_949640765.1. Classification (NCBI taxonomy): domain Eukaryota; kingdom Viridiplantae; phylum Streptophyta; class Magnoliopsida; order Malpighiales; family Euphorbiaceae; genus Croton; species Croton laevigatus. The sequence continues at coordinate 3,660 of CATIWJ010079360.1, read as the reverse complement.
ATTCAAATGTTTTCTTGAAATGAATTCGTCAACTGTCTTTAAACAATATTGTATTATATATTTGTACCCACTAAGCATGGAGCTGCTCAGCGAGTTATTTCTGTAACTCGCAGGTCCGCACTTAGACGACTCGGAGGAACAACAGTTATCCGGTCAGTTCCCAAAAGATATACTTTTTGGTGCAAGCTTTTGCTTGTTATAAATTGGCTTGTATAAATATGTAAATAAGTATATACTGTGTTTCAGTAGTTTTAAGCACTCAGTGTAACATATGTTATGTAATTAAATAAGTTAACATCTAGACTATAAATATATACTATAGATGTTCGTGTGTTTAATGTGTTAATAAATTTTAGCTTTATATTATATTAACAATGTTATAGGGTAGATAACGACATTGTGACATCTCGGTTTGTCTTATTCGGAAGGTGAGTTGGGGTGTTATAGTGGCCAAATGTACTAACTAGTACGTTTCAGTGACCAAAAGTCCAAAAACGTAATAGTAACGTGGTGAAAAATTATTCTTGGCCGCGTTTAGGCCTTGTGGATCTTTGCATGGTTAGGCTACAAATTGGAATGGAAAATTTACAAAAAACTTTCTATATTTTACATAAACTATATTTTTCTCCCTATGTTTTTTTTTTTTCAAACTAAAACCTCCCTGCTTTATTGTTCCATTAACATCTTCCTCCTCCTGTCTATTTTGCTGTTAAAATAATGGTTGAATGACCAAAATATAATTTTTACGGGCCATTTTGTAAAAACACAAAAATTGAAGGACTGATGTGGAAATTGCCTTCTTCTTCTTCCTTGAACAGCAGCACATGCAGAAAGGAAAAGACACAACCACTGCCGGAGCTTGCCACGCCGTCGTCGAATTAGCAGCCGCCAGCCACTTTCATCCTCACCACCTCAAGACAGCAACTTCCACCGCTACCTCCGTCTCTACCACCATCACCATAAAAAATCTAAAGCCAGATCCCTCAAAAATCTATATCTAGATACAGATCCCTCTTCTCTCTTTGTTTTCCGGCCACCTCCGCCATCTTCAACAACCGGCTGGACTTCTTCATTCTACTCCACCAAACGCCAACTCTACTATCACGAGACACGATAGAAACAGAGCCGCCGCCTCACCTTTCCGATTATCTACCATCAGGTCAAGTTCGAATCCCCATGATCGGCGGTACAACAACCTTCACCAATTCATCCTTCTGTCGATCCTGTCGATTCTTTTATCATCAGAATCGTGACCCACCACAAACCCCTTCCTTCTCTACCGTTGAAATCCTCGCCCAATCACCTTGCCCCGCCACCTTATTTAGCAATCACGACCGGCGACACAGCAACCTCCACAAATGATGATGAACAGGCAAATTCAAAATCAAAATCAACATAAACACCAACAACAATCTCAAATGATGATAAACAGGCAAATTCAAAATCAACATCAACAACAACAACATTAAAGGTCTCCATTTATTCCACCAAACACAGCAACGACCAAGAGCTTTAACATCATCGAGTTTTTTAAAAAACAACAAGAAGAAGAGAATTAGGCAAATGGTCGAAGTGGTCGATTGAGAGAGACCCAGTGGCGGGTTCAGGGTAGATTTTGGAAGTTGGATCTGAACGGAAAGAAGTCATTTAAGAGAATTAAGAAAGTGAAAAGAAGAGAATAGATCTGGAATTTACAGAAGAAGAAAAAGGGTAGATCGAAAGACAAGGAAAGAGGGAAAAATCAATGGGAAGGTATGTGCAGAGGAAGAGGAATAGAGAGATAAAGAAGAAGGAGAAGAAGGGAATGGTTTGCTCTTTATAGAAAGAGAGAGGGCGGTGGCGGTGGCTGTAGCGTCTGCGGAGGAGTTGATGGGTGTGATTTTGGATGAAGAAGAGGAAAACTTGCAAAACAATCCCTCATTTCTTGATTTTTTTTAAAATGGCTCGTAAAAATTATATTTTAGTACTTTAACCGTCATTTTAACAGAAAAAATAGACAGAAGGAGAAAAATGTTAACGGAACAATAAAGTAGAGAGGTTTTAGTCTTGAAAAAAAACATAGGGAGAAAAATGCAGTTTATGTAAAAGATAGGGAGTTTTTTTTGTAAATTTTCCAATTTGAATCCATGAAAATAGCCCTCTTTTTATAAAAGTTGTAAAATAAGGTTAACTAGTTATGTAATAATAAAAACTCAATAGCAATAGGATAATTACTTAACAAAGGAACAAAAATAACGGTGGGATCAAATTTAAATTAGCCCACAAAGTCATTGGAATACACCAAATCAAATGGGTCGGCAGAAAAAAAAAGAGGATAATAAGAAATGGGTCCATTAAATTCGTATTCGGCTTAAATAGTGGTGAAGGTTTGGAGTTGGAGTTGTGATGACAGGGAAAGATGCATCCTTTGAAGAAATCAAATCATCATCGTTTCGCAACTTTATGTTTCCATTCTTATTCCTGCTTTTGGCCTTGCCCTATCTCAAAATTGATGTCAATTATTATTAGAGTTAATTATAATTTAGTCTCTCTATTTCAACGTATTAGATAAATTAGTTCATGAGTATTTTGCCACATTAAAATCCTACCTAGAAAAATTTCGGTGGGACAAAAAGATAGAAAAAAAAAGGGTACACAGTATTTATAATAAACTTTGTAATATATATGCATGTATTTTTCTCCCACTTATGACAATATCACTTTTGTACATAGACATTACACACATTCAGAAAGCCTATTTTAACTTGTGCAGGTGTGGAGTTTCGAATATGTATTGGTTGGCCTGCTTACTACACCACACTGCTCCCTTCCTAATGATCATATCACTTAATGTCTTTAAGTTGCCGCATGCCAATGCTGTAGCTCAACTTCTTAAATGTTGCATTTAGTAGTGTACCTTGGCAAACGAAACTATCAAATTATAACTTGATTAAATTATTTGAATATCAATTTCACCAATTTTTTTTTTTTAAGATGAAAACTAATTAATTTCATTATTTTTGTTATTTCATTATCATGTCAATATATGAATTATAACTTTGTAAGTGAATTCCAATAGTGTATTTATAAAATTTTAAATTTAACTCTTTTAATTTTTTTTTAGTTCAGCCCTGCCCCTATTAGTACTGTTCAAGGTCCGTCCCTGCCTATTGGAGTTGAGTAACAGTAGTCGCCGCTCTTCCGTGACGTCAGCTCCAACTCCCTTGCTATCAACATCCACTGCAACTTCCTTTCCATTTCATGAGTTCTCTACAGCCATGACGTGATAATTTTTGTTTTTCATGTGAACTAAAAATTCTGAAAGTTTTCTGCTTTAGTTCATGATCACGGCTTTAATTATTGTATTAATCTTTTAATCGGTCCCTTATTACAGTATAATAGGCCTCTATACATTGGTATGTTTAGTATTACAATTTATTTAGAATCATAATCCGGTCCCTTATATGAAATTGGAATATTATATGGGTTTAGACATGCCCAAATTTAGAATACTTAACTAACAAAAAGTTCAAATTTTGTTAATGCAAAATTAAATAATGATTAATTAACACAGCTTTAAATGTGCAACACATGTAAAAGAACACTAAAAAGATAAACAATAGTAACACTTTTTGACTAAAAAATTTGAGGTGGATAAAATTTGTAATTAATGTAGTTTAT
>CATIWJ010079323.1:0-26761 GCA_949640765.1 Croton laevigatus | reverse complement strand
TCCATCGTCAAAGATATGAACCGAGTTATACTTTCACTCGTCAAAGATACGAACGGAGTTTATACTCTCACTGTATGATTATTAGCTATTATTGAAACACAAATGATAAAAAAAGCACACCAGTATGCTTTTAAATATGCTGAGGGCCACAAAAATTTTAAAATGGTGCTTTTCTTTGGTTAACATGTCATGCTAGTTTGCCTTCGATGCCTATCTTTACATCTAATATGGTTGTATTGTAACTCAAGTGTATTGTGAGATGTCTTCCTAAACAAGTTAGGTTATCAATTCATATTTGTATCAAAATTACTTCTTTATAAAACACAAAAATAATAAAATCAGTCGCTATTTCTCCTTTATATTCTCTCCTTTTATCATTCCATACACTTTAGTCTCTTTTCTTTTTTTGTTTCTAACATACAAACTATAATATTTTTCATTAGTTATTGTTGTTTCGGATAGAGTTAACTAAAATAAGAAAAATCAAACAGATTGACCCACTGTTTTAAATTCTAGATATGTTCTTGATTACAACCTAAACACCACCACCATCATCATGAAATAAAGATAAATATCACAAATCAGAAAGAAAGAAAAAGATTAAAAATAGTCATCTTGTTAAGTGGAGAACATGATTGGACCTGTTAAAAGTTATATACATATACATATATATATTCCAATAATGTTTGCTATGAAACGTTTTCCGCGTAGGAATTTTTGACAACATGAAAGGACTTCTTAAAAGTGAAAAGACTATTTACTTAGTGATGAAAATATTAGAGGCAGAGATGAAAAAGCTAAAAATAGAATGAAAGAAAGAAAGGTTCTTAGTATTTGGTAATGGGTATGCAAAAATAAGGAGGGGACACAATCTTAATTCAAGCCCACACGTGTTTCCAAATCACCACACAAGATTTTTGGACCCCATATTCTTTGTAGTATATGTTTGCCACTTGGAGAGTAACCATTTAATTTCTTTTACTTAATTACTATAAACTACTCCTTAAAGTTTAGCTTAATGGTTTGTTCCTCTTCTTCTTCTTATTATTATTATTTGAATGAGATCCTCGAATGCATTACTTGAAGGAAAATTGTTCAATGCACATTGAGGATTATTATCCCCATATATGGAGATGATTATAATGGTAAGATGCTCAAACAAATTACCCAAACATTAAGCTTACAAGTTATAAGGTAGGGTTAACATTTAGTGTTAGCTTATCGTTTTTATGACGGGGTTGGGTTGATCTGATTAAATCTAATATGAATACAATAACATTAATAAACGGATTAACATGATTCGAAATGAAAGGTCGACAAGGCAAGACACAATTATTAAATGTATCGTGTCATATTAACCTATTTAACCCATTTAGTTAAACTATCTAACATAATACATGACACAGTCAGTTTAGGAAAAAAAATTATTCAACTATATTATTTTTAATTCACTAAATATTTAATCTTTTAAATATAAAGATGCAATCTAATTAGTAATTAATATTATAATAATATTAAATGTTTTTAAAATAATAAAAAATAATAAATTTCAAATTAAACATGGACATGAAAAGGCCAAAAAATATAAAAATGAAACAAGAAAATAAAATGCAACAGTATTTAATCTTGAGAAGCCATTAAAGATGGATATGAACTCGAATTCATTTTCCTAAATTGAAAGTATTTCTTTGAAATAATTTGAATTTTTGCCTAAAGTTTAAATATAAGTGAATCAGTGTGTGACATATTAATTATCCTACTTAGCACGAAAATTGTAAGAAATTAAGATGTTAAGTTCGATTACTGCCAACCATATTATCAGTACTTATTTAGTGTATAGAAAGTGGAGGGCTATACCTATTGTATAATCCACAAAATTATCAGATTCTTTAGCAGTCTTTTTTATATTAAAAGAATTAACATAAGTTAGTAAGAGACATATTTGTCCCTTATAGTAAGGAGTTGAGCGGCTTGAGCGTAGCAATTCATGGCACGACCCACTTGACCTCGATTCATAAGCAAGTCGTGTTATTCATATTATAAATTTCTTATTTTTCATGTTAACTGTGTCGTGTTTGCATATCATGTCTATTTTGTCAGCCCAATTTTATTTTTCGAAAGAACTATTTACTTATTTATTATCTTAAATTTTTGAGTGTTTATTATTACATCCCATTGTAAAAATTCTTAATAATCAAAACATTCTTAAATCAATCTCATTAGAGCATTAGAGCATCTCCATCCCTGTCGTGAATTCTAGCTTATGCAGCATGTTCAAATAGAAGGAGTAGAGGTGATTTCCCTAAATTTAAGGGTGGACATTATGAAATGGTAAAGAGCTCTCCAAAGGTAGAATTTTTGGAAACTTTAGTAGTGATGATTTGTAATTAAACTGACCAATAGAAAAAAAAAAAAAAAAAGGAAATGGTAAAAAAAAAAGGAAAGTAAGCTAATTCACAATATGTAGAGGACCTTATACAAATAGAGGTTTAGATAGACATTGTTAATTACACAAAAACAGAACACTCTAAGTAGATACTTGGAGTCTTTTTTTTTTTCCCTAAAATCCTCTATTTTATTTATGTGGCAATTCAAATTGAGAAATCCACATTTGGATTAAAGATGCTCTTAATTTAAGAGCAAAATAAGTCTTTAGATTTCTATGACTGAACTTTTATGTATATCGTGAAAAGTTGAGTTTCTGATTCCTTCTTTAGATAACGCAACCTCTTGTTTATTGGAGTCAAATAACACATATTGAAAAAAACAAATAAATAGTAAATAACATAAACTTTCAATATTATAGTAAATAGCACATTTGCCCCAAACTAAAATTTAAAATCCTAAACTACCCCTAATTCAAATAACAAACAGCCCACCACCTATCACTACTGCCACCGCTACCACTGCCATCGCCTCCGACGACTACCTCCGGCGACTAGAAAAATATATTTTCTCATATTTTCTACATAGCAAAATACATACTATTTTCTTAAATCAAGCATATGTGTTATTTTCCTAAAAACCAAACATATGTTACAATATAAATTCCTCATGTGCTATCTACTAGCTTTTGAGTTCTCCTTATTATGGACAACTTAATAGAATTCAAATGAAGCTTAGAAGCCCAGTTGCGGCCCAATCCACAACAAAGTAGTATTAACTACACTCCTTTACCTCGAGCAAAGCAAAATGCCCACTGAATACATCTTCTAACATTTTAACATAATTTCCGCACTCGAGAATATACTAACCTGTTTCTTGAGTGGTTCAATAATAAGATGACTTACCATTTTAATTTGGCTTCCAAGAGGCCATTCCATAATACATGAACATAGAGAAAAGCACAACTTGACATTTAATTGGTAAGTTTGGAAAGAAAAAGAAAACAGATACTTTTTCATTTGTAGTTTAGCATAGTTCAGTTTTCAACGATTACCATACCGAACGGAGAAAAAAAGTTTTTGATAATTGGTTACCCAAAATAATGCGTTTCGGTAGTAAATTTTCGGTAATCACAGCATGAATGGCAACCTGTTTCGGTAGCAGTTATAGTCATGCAAAAGTTCTTGCGGGTGCTTGACTCTCTCTTTTGACTTAACAATCCAAAAAACACTAAACAAACAAAACTACTAAACCATTCATGCTTACACATTGTCTTCTACTATGGCTATGATATACTAAAACCTGCTTTGGTTATGATATGCTAAAACCTGCTTCTTTCTTGTTCAGGCCGATGTTGGCTATAATAGCTTCGTTGATGAGTCCACATTTTCACTAACCTAGGCAGCTGACACCTCGTTGGCTTCAAAACGGTAGATTTGCGAAGCATAGGCTGCTGCACTTACAAATGACTTTTTGTACACTAATATTAAAGAGATTAGAAGCATAAAACAGAGAGGAGTCAAAGAAGCTTGCCTATGGTTTAATAAAAATTACATGTTTGATTATGTTCAAAACTTATTTTTGGCATCTTTAGTTCTTTACGATTCGGTAATTTCAGTTACTTACCGTTTGGTAAAACATTTCGGTAATCGGTCAAACAGGAAACAAATTTCTGTACGGTAAACGGTAGGACCCTTCAAAAATTTCGGTTACCGAATGCTCCCCCTACAACAAGGCCACTATCTCTAAGTTTTTTATCCTAGATCTCAATGTCAATTAGTGCAGAGATAGAAGCGCCCACAACACAGCATCCCTATATGTTCTAATTTACATTTAACCTAAAATAATTTATTTCCCCCAAAAGAAAAAACTCTGATTCAGGCTACCTAAAACAAATCCCTTTAGGCATTTTCATTATGCTATTTAACATATATCACAATAAAGGCTATCTGAATTATCATAGCTTTCTCCTGCTAAGCAAAGCAACAAAAAGAAGACGATAACATCGCATTTTTAGACAAGGACATTTTTACTTTCGCATTCTCATTCATGCCCACAGCAATTCAGTTTATGTAACCTAAGGAGAGACTGAGTAATAAAATCTAGTGCAGAATTGATTTTGAAAAGATTAAAAAAGAGAGAGACTTGTCTGCACAAGTACATAACAGGATGATTGAAAATTCACATATTTCCATTTATTCTGTTACAATACAACTCGGAAGTTTTATTCTGCCATTTGTGCCAGTTAATGACATCTGACATATTTGAACACTTAGTAACTGTTTGCCAAAACATTCTCCGCAAAAGAACAACCTAAAGTAACACAAACTCACACAAGAAACAAACAGGTGCAACATGCTATCTTAACTTACCCCAACGTCATAGACCTTTATATAAATAAAAGCATTGCTTTATTCTCCTATAATCTTAAAAACTCTATCTTTAAATTTGTAATCTGACCTTTTTGAACTGTCATCATGATCCAGCAGTTGAAGCCTGCAACTTTTTAGGTGGTGGGTTTCCTCCAGAGATCATCACATATGAATAGAAGCAAAGCATGCCAACACTGAAATAAACAAAATAAAAATTCATATACATCTGAATAAAGACTTGATGATTAGGAAGTATTCGCTGCCGCATTAAAGTACCTGATAACAGCATAAAATCCTGTAGGAATTAACTTCTTCGTCTGCATTCATACATCATCAAAGAGTCAAAATTCATTAAATGAAAGATTAGTCAATACGATAACAATACTATCTTGTTGTGGTTACTAACCAATGAATATGCCTGAAAGTTCTTCCAGGAAAGGAGTGCTGAAAGTACTGAAAGAAGGAAAAGATACATAATAAGACCAACTCAAATGGATAGAAATGATTATCAACCATACTAAATGAGAGGATAGCATATCATATGATTCTGTGTTAAACTTTATAAGTCTCAGAACAGTAACTGGTGGTGGGACAATGTTAGGCCCCGCCTTAGTATGAATTTTGCATATTGATATGAAGAATACTAGAGAGAAAATTATCATTGGCTTCAAACTGCATAGTCTAGACACCTTCAAATATCAATGGGAGTTCCCATATGAGAGTGGACGAATTGCAATTTGGTGGAAAACAGGAGCATGAAAGAAATCACTTTAGGAAAAATCTCATTCATCATATTTAATCATTAAAACCTGAGGGCATGAAAGAATCAAAGAAATTTAGCCCCTAATTCCCCATCTACTCTCAAGTGAATATATGGGGAAAAAAAAAGTGAGAAGATTGTAACAAATAGCTTCAATATTCCAACACCACTCATGACTGCCACTCTAGATCTTGGTATAAGATGCAATGTCTATCTCATTCCTCTCTTCTAAGCAGGCCACACTAACAAAATAATAGATTTTAAACAGTCAACATGACGGGTCATGAGCTCCAACCTTCAGGCTTTCCTAGCTTTTTCTTTATTGTAATGATGATGATGAACAGAAAGTTGATCAGCCAAGAAATCACAGAGAAAAACTTTATGAATCAAAATCCATGCAGAATAAATGTCCAATTATGGTATTCATGGAATCAGGGTTGCAACTCAAATAAAAGAGAATATTAATCCCAGAAGTTATTGAAACCCATGTCTCCTAAATGAAGAGATCCAATGTACATTCAGATTCATTATACATATCTCATGTTGACCAATAACTTTCAAAAGAAAAGACAAACAAATAAGGGGATACTTTCAGTAGTTCTTTGAAGTTGCAAAATTTAATTACCAGCTTGTCCTAGTACAAATGGCATGCTGGACTTTCCTTGCCGCCAGATTTTTAAGCTTAATACACTGAGGGCCAGCAAGGCACCTCCAAATAGAACCCCAGTGCTCAGGGTTGTAGGATTTCTGGAAAATATGAAACCCAGGAGACCACCGCTTATAACAAAACCACCTGTGTCAGAAGACCGTTTTAAAATTTGCATCAGCTTCGGCTTATTTGCATATCAATATATTCAGAATAAAAAAAAAAAGACAATTGAAATGGCATACTCTACAAAATATCATTTATATTTTGCTATTCCATCTAGAATATGTACCTCCTGTCAAAAGAGAATTAATCCCATTGTTTCAGGCAAATCAAGCTATTTATCTCATTGGGGAAAATCAAACTCAAGTATTTAAAAATAAATGTCAGCCTAACTTTTTCACTAATTCACAATACCCACACATGGAATATATTTAGCTTTCAATCGCTTCTTTGTACAAGCCAGCATGCTAGTCATAAATTGAAGGTTGATTGAATTTTTTTGCATGCATCCTTTGCTTGGGTAGGCTCACATATGCAAATAGTGATCAATAAAAGTCCTATGCTTTCATAATGAAGAAAAGCACAATGCAATCCAATGCACACATAAATGGAGAAAAGAACCAAAATGCAGTCCTATGCTTCCAATACAAATATGATCATTCCACAATTATTATGATGACTAGAAAATCAACACTGTAAACATAAGAATTTAGTTCCGACCACTCACCATAAGGAATTCCAAAGCAAAAATCATGGATTTTCGCCTTGCCATACGCTTTAGATGGATCACTAATTTCCTTGTCTTCCTGATTATGTTCTTCTATAGAAAAGGGCTTTGCTGACTCTTCCACGGATGCTAACGATTCATCAGCCGTACAACCAAGCCTAGAACTAGAAGAACCTGCCCTTTGTCCTCCTCCCACACTCATAACCAACGAAAACTGCGGGCATTACATCATTATTCATAATTCTTCTCTGATTCATAGCCAGTTGGAAGTGAAAAGTTGAGCTATAAAGTTTCAGGTTTGAAATTTTACCTTGGAGCGAGTAGAAGGCTTTAATGAGCAGAGAATGGATCGACGACGAAGGTGTAATTTGCAGTTGATTGAGGAGAAGCACGCAAGCTGAGAAACCGCTGGTGCTGAAGTTGCCATGATTGGACCGGATCGGGTTAAACTAATTTAAGATTAGAAATGCAGGAAGTGAAACAGCAGCCTTTCGCTTCGTCTTCTTGCTCTTAATTCAGAGGTTCCAAGCGGAGTGTGGTCGCCCGTCGCCGCAGTTTGATTTGACTGAGCACTTCTGAGAGTTTTTTTTTTTCTCTGTCGAAGGGCATTATTTTTAAAACTTTTTATTTAATTGCATTAATTAATTAATTAATTAATTATATATTAATTTTATGTTGAGAAAAAATACAGTATTACTTTTTTAAAATAAAATATTACGATCAAATACATTTTCAATGAAACATGAATTAAAAAATTAATAATTAGTATTTTTTTAAAATTTTAACATTTCGAAATGCTTCAAAATTCAAAATATATATCAACTTCAATATGTTCCAATAAAAGGTTTGATCTTTAATTTTCTTTTATTAAATTTTAATTTCCTTTAATTAGTAATTTTTTTGGCCATAAATTGTATAGAAACAAAAATATAATTTTTTAAACACCATTTTATTTAACCTTCCTCTAAGATTAAACTAAAAATTTTTGAACTCAATTAAAGTATAATATATAATAAAAAAAAATTAACATAATAATTTATTAGTTGATCGTACGTAGTATAATAATTAAATAACAATTATGCACAAATCTAATTATAAAATAATAATAACCTTAATAAAAGATTAGTGATGATCGTATTTTTCGCTCCAAATTATTTTGGTAAAATAAGTAAAAGTGATTAGTAAAGAGGTTGGAAATAAATATCATATTTTAAAAATTAATAAGTATTAAATAGGATAAAAATTTTTAAAATGTAGTAAATAGTACTTTTTAAAAAATTAAATTTAAATTTTAAAAATACCTCTATTTAAAAAAATAAGCTTTTTGTCAACTATTTGACGCAAGGCAGGGATTTGACCCATAAGCTTTAAAAGTGTCAAAAAACACATTGCTAGTGTACCACAACTAAATTATATATTATTATTATATGAAATTATATATATGACATACTACCTCCGTTTTTTTCATATCTTTACATTCATTATTTCACTAATACCAATACAAATCCACTTTTCACCAATACCAATACAGAAATAATAATAAATAATTACTAACCCTTTTAAAAAATTTACTTTTTCATCAATACCAATAAAAAAATAATAATAAATAATTACAAAACTTATTATAAATGAAAATGTAAACAACTAAAAAAAATCCAAAAAAGAAAATATAAACATATCATGAAAACGGAGGTAGTACTTCACCAGATCTTCACCTTTTTTCAACTAATTATCGTTGGACTACTATTGTCAATCGTCAAACCACCGTTATACGGTCATCGAAATTTTCACCGGTTGTTGAAATTTCTGCCCGCTAGTCCCCAGACCACCATTAGAAAAACAAATATACTATTTACTATAATTTTTTAAAATTGATGTTATTTACTAAAATAAACTTGCAAAAAAAAAACATGCTTTTTACTTAAGTTTTCAAGTTAAATTCCATGACGTAAACAGGGTTTAAATTTCTTTAATCCTTGGAACGGCTTTTCATTTCCATTTCAAATCCTATCGAGTTAAAACAGAAGAAGATGGTATAAAAGCCTTTCTTTTGAAGCTCCTTACTCAACTCCGCTCTCCTCTTTTCTTCAAAACCATTCCATACCCTGAGAGCATACCATCAAACTCGACACAAACTATTTAACGCAAGACCAAATCACAACCTAATAATTGAAAACTTAATCAAATCTCCGGCACACTGTCTATCTTCATGTCGCCGACGGCAGTGGATGCCCCGTCTTCGGTCACTTCCAAATCATCCTCTTTTCAAAACCCTAGTCCTTCTCCCTTTTCACCGAATAGTTCCGCAGATGATCAACCACAAACAACGAATTGCCCTATTTTTGGTAACGCCAATGAATTCAATGGCCTCAGTTCAAGGAATGGGTTACGAACCGGGTCTGTGGCTTCCGGCCGGACCCGCCTCAGGATGGCGAAATTGAGGAAGCCGATGCATGGGAGGTCGAAAGGGGTGTCGGGTGAGTTTGGGTTGCGTTTTAATCCTTTTCAATCAGTTAGTGAGAGTTCGAGTTGTGGTAATGATTGTGCTAGTAGTTCAAACGGCATTTCAGAGAAATGTAAATCAAATGATAGTTTTGTTTTTGGTGCCAGTAGCAGTAGTTCTACTACGCATTTGAATAGTTTTGTTAATTTGGATTCTTCGAGGGGAGTATTTAATGCGAAAGCTGAAGATTTGAGTTCTAAAGATAAAAATGAGGGGCAATCCGTTTCAGAACAAGATAATGGCAAACTTGATATTAATGCAGGTTTTGTGTTTGGTGCTAAGCAGAGGCAACTAAGTGAAAATGATGCAAGACCAGTTTTAACAACAGAAAGTGGGAAGCTTCATAATGATGGCTTTGTATCTGTTGCCAGTGATAATAAAATGGGGAAGGTGAGCGTAGGGACTGAACTTGAGCAAGAGAAGGATAGTTTTGTGGGTTTTCAGTTTGGAGCTAATCAGGGCAATTTGGATTCAAATTTGAATTTCAAGATGGAGGAGTCTAATGGAAGTACAGTAAAGCAAGATTTTAATGGATTCATATTTGGTGCAACTCACAGTAATTCCAATACAAATAACGGAGCTCCTGGTGGCAGTTTTGTATTTGATGCAAGCTGGTTTAAATTGAATGACAAGAAAGGAGGAGGATGGAAAATGCATGCGGAGAATAGAAATTGGGCTAATGAGGTCAAAGATGGTGAAGTGCCTGAAATTAATGTTGCTAGTAGATGGAAGGAGGATAATGATAAGTTTCCCTACATATTTGGGAGTAATGATAACAAAGGTGTCAGTTCAAGAGAATGCATGGATAGGAACTTGAACGAAGCAAAGTCAAGCAGCGAAACTTCCGGAAGTTGTTTCAGCACCGCAGAGAATGGAAATGGTATGATAGATTCTAGTATCGGTTGTCATTGCACACTTGAATCTTGTCACTGCAGTAATAATGTAGCTAATGCTTCTGTTGCAAACCCTTTATTTAGTAATCTCTCTGATGAGATAAAAAAATTGAATATTGATGGTATTGAGAAAAATGAGAAGTTCATGTCAAGAAGCAATAACATGTTTTCTGCCTCTTCTAAAGACACTACTTCTCATGAATGGAATTCGGAAGGTTTAGCTAATACTGCTAAGGCCGCTGATCAATTTGAATCAACTGATAAGAATGAAAGTATAAATGGAGGTAGTGCTTCCCTTGGAACTTCTGGCTCCGCTGAGAGCCAGCCAATTCATGATAAAGTAATTGGTGACACAGTCAATGGAGTTGCTGCACCATCTTTATTCTCTTCTGTTCGTCTTGATTCCCAACACAATGTTCGGATTTCTGAACCAACTCCGGCATTTTGTTTTGGGAAGGAAAATCATGGAAATAGCTATAATAACACATTCAATAGGTCAGAAGTGTTGTTTACAGACGGTGAGACACCAAAATGGGATCCTTCTTCTTTAAAAGCAAGTCTATTTCCTGAATTAAATAGAAAACTGGAATTCAGTGTAAAAGGTAGATCTAGAAAAGACCAAAAATCAAAAACAGTGAGAGGGAAATTGAAGCATTTGTCTCAACATAAGAACCAGAAAGAGCAAAATAATGTGGGCAATGAAAGTGGTGCCAAAGAGGCTCTAAATTCGCCTGAATGTTATTCACCAATGGATTTTTCTCCTTACGAGGAGACTATCGCGGCTGAGAAATTTTCGGGAGAAACTTCCAGCATGTCAGATGGTTCCATCTGCCAAGACAACAATACGGTGCCTGGAAGTCTTAAAGATAGAGAGAAATTACATCTTGAAAAATGTGATAAGGCAAATCCAGAGAGTTCTGTGCTACATTCTGAAAGATGTTCTGTGAATGATCCTCCTCCAAAAGCTTTTAATAAAATTGCTTCCTCTGACGGCAACACTGAGCATGTCTGCAGTCGTCTGGGTAGTGCTTTTGCTGAAGATCAGTCCAGCTTAAACACTGAAAGCAGCCATCAAATTCATTTTGGTTTTGCACCAGGTTTGGAGGATGTAGATGGAAGGAAATTTTCTTTTTCTGCCTCATCCTCTGCACCCAATACTTCATCTGCCACCAAACGTCTGCATAAGAAGAAATATAGGAGTAAAGTTCCTTGCGAACCATTAGTTATAACCCCAAATCCAAATTTTAAGGTTGATTATTCTTCTTCTTCATCTTGTTCTGCTTTTCGTTGTCTCGTCGCCCATGCTAGCTCCTGTTGAACTTGTCTTTGCTGTGTTACTCTGCAGGATAATAAAGGAGATTTATTTACTTCACAAAGTAAACTGGGAAAAAATACCAAGGCAAATGAACATCTACAACCAGGATCTATGACTCCTAATACAGCAATTCAGGAAGCTTGTGAAACATGGCGCCTTAGGTATTTTTTGACATGAAAACTATTGTTGCTTCTGTTGTTCCTTTATTTTTGTATATTATTGGTGTGTTGACATGTTTTTCCATAACCAATTGGGAGTTTTTTCAAGCATCCTTCATTGCTTATATATGGCTGGTTTTGATTTTTGTCAGGGGAAATCATGCTTATAAGAATAACGAATTAATGAAGGCCAGAGAATTTTACACGTATGGGATAAATTCTGTTCCTTATAGTGAAACCTCAGGATGCTGCCTCAAGTCTCTTGTTATTTGCTACAGCAATCGAGCTGCAACTTGGATGTCTCTTGGGAACCTGAGAGAAGCTTTAAAGGACTGTGAAATGGCTGAAACTCTGGATCCTCAATTTCTCAAAGCTCAAATTAGAGCTGCCAAGTAAGACCCTGGTTTGAGCAAATTTGGCCTTCCTATTTATATCTGCTACTATAACGCTATTCATAAACAGAAAAAGAGTCCTAATTAGTAGCAGTTACTAAGTAATAATCCTAAAAAAAAATAATGAAAGCTTAATAAACTTCCAGAACAGCTATGCTTCTGCATCAATTACACTAGTTCTGGATATGCAAACACTGTCCTTTCATTCATTAAAATAATCATTTGGCGTGCAAACTAAAATTTTTCTGTTTGTTAATAAGTTAATGGACTGAATTTGGTTATTGGTGGAGCATCTTCTCTTCTTTTTCCCTCTTCCTTTTCCCTCATGTGACACCTTTCGATCCTTCCAAGATGTTTATTTTCCTTTTTCCTTTTTTTCATTTTTCTGGTCTGGGAGACGAAATAGTGTTTTCAGGGAAAAATTCTAAGGGTGATGTGCCTCTAAGCCCCTTAGCAAGATGCACATTCACATTGCCTGATTGTCATACTAAAGATGTCCTATACTAAGCCTTAGTTTTGAGGGGTATAAATGTGCACAAAATGCCAAATATTTAGAATCCATGTCTTAGAGCCTACCTAGTTTCAGTTCTATTTTATATTTATGTTTTTATATTTATATATTATTTGTTACTTTTTCTGTGGATAACAGTTCCATACAGCTTACCCCGACTAGTTTGGGATTAAGACTGTTGTTGTTGTATGGTATATAACCCATCACTTTTGCTTCAAACTACTGTTGCAGCTGAATAGTGTGAAAGAATAGTGGAAAAATAAAGAAATGGAGAATGAAAGAGAAGAAGTCTAAAAAAACTAAAAAGGCTTTAAAGTTCATTAACTACACCATAACTGTATCAAAGCTAACATCACTGAGTATATTTTATCTGTGGAACAAATACTTTAGAATGTCCTGTTTCATTTTGATATATTTGATTGTATTTTTGTCTAAATTCTTTGCATGCTTTAGAGTTTCTAAGAGACTAAATACCCTATGTGGGTATGGACTACGGACCTACAAGTTGTGTTTGTGTACAATAGTTTACTCTTTAGAACAGTCCTGATTGATGTCATTTGCAAGTTATTTGTAATAAGTTTTTCTACTGCCTCTCACTATTATGTAGTTTTTCACAGAAATGTGCACCTTAATTTACTTGGTTGCATGCTATGTGCCTGATGCTCCAGGAGATCTTATTGCCATCCCTCATCTTTATGAAATCTTTTAGGATAACATATGGTTCTCATCAAAATAGTGGTGTTCTTTTATGGTGATATTTAAAGCTTCACAGTGTACATCTGCAAGGATGTCTTTGGCAGATAAATGTTCCTCTTGAACTCTAACCATATTCTCAACATCAAACTTGAAAATGACTCTTACACTTGATATTCCGTGGAATTTGTTCATAGAAACTTCGTGTTGGTACTAAGTGATTGCTCCATGCTAGGCTGAATATTCACCAAACCTGAAGGATAACAGTCTAATGCATATGTAACTTATTATGAGAATCAGTGTCTGGATTGTGTACGCAGGTTGTTTTGTTGTATGTCAAACACTGACTTCTATTTTTAAATTTGTTTTTTGTTGTTCCAGTTGCCATCTTTTGCTGGGGGAAATTGAAAAGGCACAATACTATTTTAGCAAGTGTTTGGGATCTGGGGCTGGTGTGTGCTTGGATCGGAAAATAGCAATAGACGCTGCTGATGGCCTGCAAAAAGCTCAGGTATGAAAAAATTTTCCTGTTGGCAGATGTACAAAACTTCCAACAGTTGTCTAGAATCAATCTGATTTACTGATCAAGCATTCAGACTTTTATGTAGTTGTGAATAATTCTTTGTTGCCTGGTTTAATAAAGTCATGCGTTGCATAGACCATTTTGTTTCTCAAAATTAGAAATTTTGCAAATATGAGCAACATTCGGGAATCATTATCTGCTATCAGAAATTGTTTTGCATTTTTTCAAGTAGCTGACTATGTACCTTAGAAAAAAAAAAAAAAGGTAGCTAATTATGTTGTTTTTGTTCTTTTTGTGTATGCATAATTCTTTGTATGTTAGAGAATAAGTCACTAATCCCTTAAATAACTCAGTTTTTTCCTTTCTTGTAGAAAGTGGCAGAGTGTATAAGTCATTCCATCAAGCTTTTGGATCAGCGGACATCTGATGCAGCAGCTAGTGCTTTAGATGTAATTGCAGAGGCCCTATCAATTAGCCCAAGTTCAGAAAGATTACTAGAACTGAAAGCAGAGTCTATGCTTATGGTTTGTACTTTTATGACATTGAACTTCTCCCCCTTCATGTCTTGTTCTTCAGTCCAAATTACAGAAATAATTTCAAGAATGGCAACCAATAACCAATGTATTTCAATTGTTTTCTTGTAAATATAGGTCTTAACATGTTTTTTTTTATCCTTTTTCACAGTTACAGAAGTATGAAGATGTGATTCAGCTGTGTGAACAGACTCTTTCTGCTGCTGAAAGCAATTTTGCTTCATCAGGCAACAACCAGCAGGTAGATCAAGGTGTCACACAAACTGATCTCTCATTTGCAAGGCTGTGGAGGTGGCACTTGATGTCAAAATCATCCTTTTATATGGGAAAGCTTGAAGTGGCTCTAGATTTGCTTGAGAAGTTGGAGCGAATGGGATCCATAAGTGACAAGTACTCTCCATCTGCTTCTTCATTTGGATGTTATTTCATGATTTGAATTTTAGGTTCCCCATTACTGATGTTAGTTTGAATCATATAGGTCCGCAAATAAGATATTGGAGGTAGCAGCTTCACTAGCTGTGACCATACGTATGCTCTCTCTTCATAAGGTATTCAAATATTTATTTTGTTGGAAGTTATGAGTTTGCTGTGGCAGTGAGTATATCAACCTGGGTGATGCAAAATAAGCTTGCCTATTATAAATTTAGATCTGTGAATGATGGTTGGCATGTTAAAAGGCTTGTTAAGCCTAAGCATGGAGATGACATAATAAGACCATCTTTTGTGCAAGGGGTTAAAAGAAAGCAATGAAGTTAGTGCTTTTGAAGGTTCAATTAAACAACAATGAAGTTAGTTCTTTTGGAAGTTCAATTAGAGAAACCATTCAATTCTTTATCAACATGAGTTTTCATTCTTTTTTACTCATTTTTCATTAACCCAGAATTGAGTTCCACTCTTGCATGTTTCAAGTTTTGTCTCATTCTTTATATAGGCATCACTCAAATTTCACCAATGTTAAGATAAATAAGAAAGTAATCTTTCTCCCCCTTTGGTTTTCTAATTTACCCTTAGCCTTTTCTACTCAATGCAAATCTGTAGTTGTCTCCATTAGTAAGGGTACAATAGATTTTTCACATTTCCACTAACTTTCCCACTTGCTAAAAATTAGAACTTGTTCCAATATAAACAATTTGGTGAAATTGCATGTTGTGTGATTTTTTCTATTGGCAAGACAGCCAAATTGAGTGTATTTTTTATTGAATTATATAAAATACATGCAGTTTGCCTGTTTAGTATGTTGATTAATTTAACTTTCTCGCCGACTGCAGAATGAAGGGAATGAAGCTGTTCGATCTGGAAGGTATACAGAAGCACTAGAGCATTACACTGCTGCTGTTTCAAGCAATGTTGAGTCACGTCCTTTCGCTGCTGTTTGTTTTTGCAATCGTGCTGCTGCACACCAAGCTTTGGGACAAATTGCTGATGCCATTGCTGATTGCAGTCTCGCTATAGCCCTTGATGGAAATTACTCAAAGGTTTGACTTTGAAAAACACAATTTATTATAAACTAATCTATATAATTTCAACGAGTTAAAAAAGGAAATTTATGTGAATGGATCTTTTGGATTTTGCTAATTTGCCATGGACGGCAATCCAATTAATCTTCATTAATAAACAAATAGCAGTGAGGGATCTTTATGATGAAAATCAGAAGTTTTGATTCTCATAAAATATGCAAACATGAGTTTCAACTTTATTATTTGCATCATTGTTGATTAGCTTTTAAGTTATTTGTTGGTATTTTTGTTCCTGATTTTCAATGCCTTGCTCAGGCAGTTTCTAGGAGAGCTATGCTTCATGAGATGATCAGAGACTATGGACAAGCAGTTGGTGATCTCCAGAGACTCATCAGTTTACTCGAAAATCCATCTAATGGAAAAGCTAGACAGTCTGGCACACCTGGTAGGTCCCCTGCCATTTCAAAAGAGTTAAGGCAAGCTCGTCGGCGTTTATCCTTGATGGAAGAGGAAGTGAAGAAAGGAATACCACTGGACTTATACCTCATTTTGTAAGTGATTAGTCCCAATTGGATTTTTTAGAACTTGATGTTTTCAACAGACCTTGATTACATTGTTACATATGAATTTATTATTTCTGATTATTTTCACCCTACCATTTGGTAGTCCTGTTGGAGTTCAGTTTGATCTTTGACAACCTCGATAAGTGGTGTTCAGAAGTTTTAGTTGCTTCCAAATTTATTAGGATCTTGCTACCAAAATATATAGCGAACCTATTATGCCAAAAATACAATCTTGAGAAAGGGCTTTCACTTAGAAGTTGGAAACAAGTTTCTCATTTAAATTTTTTTTTTTGGTTCAATACTTGAAGGAGAGCCTTAAAGCAACGGTAAAGTTGTTGCTGCGTGACCAAAAGGTTACGGGTTCGAGTCATAGAATTAACCTCTTGCAGTAAATGCAGGGTAAGGATGTCTACATTTACACATTCAGGTGTGTGGCCCTTTCCCGGACCCTGCGTAAATGTGAGATGCCTTTGTGCACCGGGCTGCCCTTTTTGTTCAATACTTAATGTTCCACATACCATATCTAATGATTTTGTGCTTCTAGATTGTTTTAATTTTTGTTGCTTTGATGACTCTGTTAATGAACATTAAAAGAGTTACACATCTGCCTTTTTTAACTTTGCACTGCCAGGGGAGTTAAACAATCTGACACAACAGCTGAAATGAAAAAGGCATACCGCAAAGCAGCACTCAGACATCACCCGGACAAGGTTTTAAGCTTTTCTTTATGCAGTCTTATCTAAGTTATTGCTATTACTCTTGATTTTCAGTTTGTTATTGTTTCTTTTCCCCCCTAGGCTGGTCAGTTCTTGGCAAGAAGTGAAAGTGGAGATGAAGGGCGACTTTGGAAGGATATTGTCCAGGAGGTGCACAAGGATGCTGATAGATTATTTAAAATGATAGGAGAAGCTTATGCTGTTCTGTCAGATGATACAAAGGTATGTTATCCATGCTATTTCAACTTGGTGAGATTCTGATTCTCTATTTTGCTTTATATTTGGTTAGCAGGCTCGACTTGCTGTTAACCATTGATCCTAATCTCTCTCTTACTTAGAAAGTTCAAACTGCATATGATGATCTGACATCCAAATTGCTCAGTAATGGCTATTTCCCTTGCCACACCGTGCTCAAAATGTGGTGGGGAAATTTTATGAGTGGGGTACAAGAATAGGGATCACAAAACCCACCCCAACCCTCTTTGTTCCCATTTACTCATCTTCTGTACAATGAAAATTTATCTTTTTCTTGAAATGAGATTTTCATTACTATCTCCAGCAAGTTGAATTCTTATCTCAACTACAGGAGACTTGTTCTGTATTATTTTTCAACCTGTATTGATGACTGCCGTGCTGTTTGTTAGTTAAATTTTATTTCCCATTTCAAAGTGCTGATTCATTTTGATAATCCCTATTCTATTAACAGCGGTCACAATATGACCTTGACGAGGAAATTAGAAAAGCCGCGAAGGAATGCAATGTAAGCCACCCTCACAGAAGAACACCAGATGCTCACAGCAATTCATATGGGAGGAGTGACCAACGCCAAAATTGGCAGGATAATTGGAAGACATATGGTAGTTCACGCTCTCGATGGTAAGAAACATATGGGAATCCTGAGAAATATATGAAAATGAACCTTACTATGCCCATCAACTTCAGCCATCACTTCAGCAATTGGATTAAGAAGATTAGTTTTCCTTACTGACATGGCTTCTGTACAAAATGTGGTTAGCCAATTTATCTGCACAGCTAGTAGCTTTAGCTCTCAGAATGGATCAAATGGCACGAGTAAAGCCTACAATTTTTCATGATATGTATGCCAAGCAGATTTGGAATATCATGGGGCTAAGATCATTTTATGACTTTGGATAATTTAACAAGATTTTTTCAACTTGAAAGTTGGTCAGGACTGACCTAGTCTGGACTATGCCTTCCTGCCAATCTTACAGGTTTGTTAAGATTGGAGGAGATAAGTTGGAGATTTTTAGCTATACTTCCAGCTTGCACAGAAACATAGAAGATGCCTGTAATTGTTTAGCGATCTATAATTTTGTTACTGAAAAGAAATTGCAGTGATTTTCAGCAATGTTATACGTGCCACACTGAAGAAAGAAATTTTATATATCAATGTTATGGACTTCTGGCATTGCGGCAGCCTGTTTGCCAATTTCTGTGTACGGAAAACTTAAGTGAAATGTGGCAAGCAAAATGAGCAATATAATTTTTGGTTTTTGTTCATTTTTTATCATTGAAATTTAGACTGTGCTGTTGCGTGGTGGTGTAGAATTTCATTGTTAATTGGTATTTTACCTTTAGGAGGTTCATGTTCCGAGTCAATTTGGGAAAGGTAGTGGCACACTGTTTAGGACCAATTTCAATTCGGTACAAAAAGGAGGGCAGGGGCACTTGTTATACAATAACAATAATTTTTCTACCTAATTATTTAACTATTATTTTAATTATTATATTGTAAAATTTGTAATTTACTTTTTAATTTTGACATTTATAAAATTTACAAATTTCAAATGGGGTTTAACTAGGGACGGAGCTACGTTGTGGGAAAAAATGAAGAAGAAGAAAAGCCAGTTCGCCGGGAAACACAGGGCCGGCGCAAGAAACAAATTGGGAAAATGAAGGAGGGAAGAAAAAAGGAAGGAAAGAAGGAAGGAAGGAAGGAAAGCATAAGTAAAACGGTGAGTTTTGAATTAGTTTTAATTGCTTTTGGCTTTATTTTGGTATTTGATTACTGCCGATTTTGTTAATTTGGATAGATTGGTGTCAATTGTTTTGATTTGAACAAAATCTTATACAAATTGAAAAGCATTATTGTCATTACCAGCAGCTAATGATTTTTGGATGTGGAATTGTTTTAATGTTATTGGGATCAACGGAATATGGTTAATAATATGCTGTAAAATTTATTTTTGGATCTCTTTATTGGTGCATATATAAGCTTATTATGTTATGGTTGATTTTACATGATTAATGTTACCATATTGAATATGGTTTTAGAACTTAATATGATAGTTCTTATTCGGATTTTTGGTCTACCGTGAAAAAAAAATTTAGATAATGATTATAGAAAAATGAGCAAAAAGTGTAATTACAAAATTATAGAAATATGATCATATAGGAAATTAGATTCAAGATGTATCTAAACGTATATGATTATGTGTTTATGCTGGTATTACATCCTTGATGGTCAATACACCAATAATGGATGCAAAACTGCACTATCATATATTTATGCTGGTATTATATTCTTGATGGTCATATTTTTTACCTATTTTTATTTTTAATAGAATTAGAGGTAGCAGTGACGTAACTAGAATTTGAGCCTCGAGGACAATTTCTTGGCTCCGTCACTGGGTTTAACCATTATAAACTTTGCATTTTTCTTCTATGATATATTTGCGTTTTTTAACCACGTATCTATTTGTTTAGGCACTCGTTATTTGATTTTGTAATATTTGAAATTTTTATTTCATTTTATTTATTAATTACATATGAATTTAATTATTGAGAGATAAAAAAAAATTATATTTATTTAGTAATATTGATCAAACATCATAAATTTTTCTTAAAATTATTACTAATACTTTGCAATTAATAATTAAAATAGCATTGCTTATAGAATATGATTTGAATATAATTGAATAATTATATAGTATTCCTTATTAGAATATGATTTGAATTTAATTAATTAATAATCAAAATAGTATTACTTATTAGAACGTTATTTGAATTTCATTAATTAATAACTAAAATTGTATTTCTTATTAGAATATGATTTAAATTTAATTAATTAATTATTATAAATAATTATATAAAGATAATTTTACCCTCGATAATAATTTTATAATCGATACAAATAGACTGATTTTTTTATTAGTTTCGGTTCAGTTTTCGGTAGTAACCGAATCCTTCTCTGCTCTAAAATTAATATTTTTTTTTTTTATGAAATATGAAGAAATAGAAGTACACCTGGACACAAACAGCTCTAAAATTAATAGATTGTAATAACATTTTCGTCAAAATATCAAGTGACTAAAAGAGTCATCAGTCCTCTAAAATTTATAACAAAACTTAATAATTGTTAAAGTTGGATAATATTGTGACGAATTGGAATTGGAATTGGATTTAAATTTCTTTTTAAACATTGTTTCGATTTTTACTAAAATTTTACAATCAATTTGCACTACTAATAAAATTAAGTGTTAGACTGCATTTTTAATATAATTTTGACATTTATATATTAATAGAACTGACCTTAATATTATTTATATTTATGTGTTAATATTAATATTATTTTGCTTTATATTTTTTAATTAGAATACAATACTATATTAATAAATTATTATTTATTTATTTATTAATTTAATTAAAATTATGCTGATTAGATTTGAGAGAGAAAAACACTGGAAAGTAGAATCACCAATTTCAGTTCGCTTCAAGTTTGACCTATAATTGAACCATGGGTTCATGATTCCACTACGATTTTGTGCAGAATATAAAATTGGAGATTCCACCCGGTTTGAACCTCTAATCTAATTTAAGCCAAAAAAAATTTTAAAAATGAAAAACCACCAATTCCGGCATAATTGGGATAATTGAGTTTGTCAATTCACAAAAATCTTTAGACTATCTTGAACCTAAACCGAACCATAGCTCCACAAAAATAAAAACATATAAAGCATTGTATGCCCTCAAGTATTTTATGTGCTAGTTAGTACTACTTCGAAGCAAAATGCTTTATAGGTATTGACATTCTCTATGTTCGTGTCAAATTTAATTTAATTCATATTCCTAAAAAGAAATGCTACCTGCAACCATTGCAAAAATATCATTAGTCACTTGCTTTTGCTTAATGAATTTCATTAGGCAAAAGTATCATTCAACAGTCACTTTTGCAGATAACTGCCGCTAACAAACAATTCTCTGCTCGAAAAACGTTAGTCTCAAAAATCATTAGGCGAAAGTATCATTGAACAGCCACTTTTGAAATAATCCTCTACTCCTAACACGTTAGTCTCAAAAATTAAAATAGAAGTCTCCCATTCGGTTAGCCGAGATCTAGGTTAAATTGCTGGGATTCGATGAATACCAAATGGACAAACAAAGCCCAAGTCCAAAAAATCAATTTCCAGCCTCAAAGCAATATGAAATAATTTTTTCTTCATGGGTACTAAAAAGGAAAGATAACAAATGGCTTCTCAACTTTAAGCATAAGCATATTCCTTATCCTCAGTAAAATTTTACATAGTTTGAATATGATCTTTTAACAGAGAAACAAAATTCCGGATGCTGAAAACTGACAATAATAAATCCCGATACAGGCTGAAAAATTTCATCGAACAGACTGTGCATGCTCTAGAACTTGACTGACTAACTTGTAAGTCCGGCCCGAAAGCGCCTTTGTGTGATCTATCAACTGCTCATGCCTGGAGTCAGAAATTTTTAAAATCAGACTTTTATGGCACATTTAACACAAAGTAAAGAATAGACCTAATGTATAAAAGCCTAATATTTCTAGAAGTAAACAAGACTCAGCAGATTACACTGACTAGATGAAAAGAAAAATAAGAATTGTTAGTTTTTGTTATATGAATCTGTAATCTTACACATTGGGATGATTCGGCTCCATGATGACAGTTCCTGATTGTGAATCGATCTTAGCATCAAGCTTCGAATTTCGAATAAGATTTACGATCCATCTTTCTGCCTCATCATAGTTGAGATTCAATTTCTCAGCAAGGACTCTGCCATGAACAGAAAATTACTTTGAATTAGCAAAACAAATGAAAAGCAAGCATTAATGTGTTGCAAAACTTTAATGTTTCTGAATTCCCGTTCTAGTCTAGCTCCTGACTACTCAAGCATATAAATACCGTTACCATAGTAGTAAAGAGAAGCAAAATTATATCCCGTAATAGTCCCTTTTGAATGAACAATCAATTAAAAATTACAGGGAGAAAGATGAGGGAACTGTTTTTTGCAAAAATTTTGAGTCGCCAAATATCTTTATTAAAAAAATCATATATGGCATTTAGAGTCCATTTGGAAGCCAAAATATAATTGTTTTACATTGAGGGAGGGTGAAAGACATGATCAATAATACTGCAAAGGGAAAAACATGTTTCACTGGAATGCTACACAGTTCCGTAAGATTTACCTCAAGAATCCAGCACAATTGAATATATGAACAAAATGAATAATAACACATTAATTCTGTGAAATTATAAAAAAAAACATCCTTCATAAAGAGGGTCTCAAGAGTCAAACGAATCAAGTTAAAGTCTGCACTTACCCCATGTCAATACGTTGATGTATACGGCAATAAGTTTCAAAGATAAACAGGCGGGCATTTTCAAGGAACTCGTCTCTAAGGGGAACGGTAGAAAAGCTGCCATCTTCAACTCTTTTTCCAAGGAATGGATCATTTAGAATCACCTACAGTGAAGCGGCAAAATAGCATTGGCCAAGGCATAGCATTTGAAAATAATTCTTTGTTCAGAAGATACTAGAACAACCTCTCACTTAAGCAGACACAATAGCACTCACTGTCCAACCCACCACCACCACCATTCTCCAATCCCCAATCCAAAAAGAAGGTAAAATGAAAACAGCAGAATAAAAGGAAGAAAAATGCCATATGAGACAACTCTGCACTGAAAGCATGAGATCACAAATCATGGAGTACGTGTCCAATAAATGCTAACCAGCACCCTTGTCACTCTAATTAGAAGTTTTAACAATTTCAGACTACTAAAAAATTCAAATTAGTTTGATTAAAGATTTGCTTGCAAATTCAATTGAGTATCTACTTTCTTCTATACCATACAAGATACTACATTATATACATATTCTAACTTTGAATATGTATCATAAAGTTTGACCGATTTGTGTTACTTAACTTGAGATGTTAGCTGAGTTCAAGTAGTACACCATATTGACTTGATGCCAACTCAATTGGATCACACCCTAAATCCCTCTTGTTTTCCTCTACCCACATATAATTAGCTAAAAAGAAAGATAATACAAAGGATACCCAAAAATAACTAGTAAAACATCAGTAAGGAGTAAGGACAATGAATTCAGAGTAAAAGCGAAACAAACAGATGAATAAAAACTTACTTCTTCACATTCCCTCATCTTCTTTTGTGCCCCATCAAAGTCGTAATTAACATAGACGCATGCTAAAAACTCCGTGATGGGATCTTTGTATGAGTGCTGCTCCTGCTGTACAACCTTGATAAAGTCTTTGAATTGAGGCCTTCTCCTTTTGTTGACAATGAATGCAGTTGCTAGGTACCTCAAAAGATGAGGAGCATTTGTTTGAATGGCATTGAGATACCTGTAAAACAACCATAACAATAAGAAAGATAAATACAACTATATTATTTAAGGGTACAAAAAATGGAAACAGAGACAATAAAGTAAGCCTGCATCAGATTCAAAGATAGACAGCGTAAATAAAATTTAGTTAAGGTTCCACGGGGTCTTGCTTAACATATAACCATGGCTTAAATAAGTTTTGTCCATAAAAGAGAAGGTGAATAGTGCTTAAACTGAACACATGAAGCAGCCCCATAAAACATTGAAAAAATACATGATGCAGTTGTCATATGACCCAGCAGTAAAATAAACTAAGGTACACTGAAAATACATTGAAAATACACGAGGTGGAATTCTACAACTGCATCCTTTCCTTTATGCATAGTGCTAACTAGGGTACATCCAAGTTATAATTTGTATGGTGTTCATTAGGTCATCATATGTCAGGACTCAGGCATCATAACAGCGAAAGGCCTAACATCAGTGTTCCCTAATTCTGCATTATGTTTGTATAATGAGAATCCATAATATCTATGTCGAGCAAATCCATTGAGTCAAATAACTCACAGAAGTAGAGGCATTCAGTTGCAGTTGAACAGTACATGAAGATGACTAAATAATAAGATCAATCACACAAAATGCTAAAAAAATAAAAAAGGAATGTAGTGCACTTGCAAAAAAAAAAAAAAGCAAACAAACTAAACCAAAATTCAGCAGATACTAGCATAAAGAGAAAATAAGAGATAAACCATACTTGTCCTGATTGAACAGGTCAATAATCTGTGTTCTTCCATTGTCATGATTGAAAAAGATGAAAAGACTCCAATGCATCAACCATATTCGGCTTTGCATTTGGTTCAATGGCGAAGAGAAACTCTGGAACAAGAATTAAAGCCAGTCAGCAATGCATCATTATTCTAAAAGAATGAAAACAGCATACACAAAATTAGGGCAAAAGTAGACGCAACAAACAACCTTTGAGTCAATTATTTCTTTCAAACGATTCAGTTCTTCTAGAGCAATATCCCAGTTTTGCATTAGTATCTCAGCGGCCAACTTTCCCCACAATGCACTCAGATTCCTTTCACTGTTGGTGCACAGAGCCCTGTACTGATAAAGGTAATCAGCAGCACCAGAGTAGTTTCCACATTCAAACTGAAATTTGGCATACTGATAAAGCGCCTCAATCTGGTCCGGACCAATCTGGTTTTGACCAACAACCATCATTTCATTGAGTGAATTCTATAGAATAGAACAAAACTAAATCTCTTTCCAAACAAACCCTTCAAACAAAATCAACAGTCCACAGCTAATGGATAGAAGAATTACGAAAATAAAAATAAAATCAACATGAACTTGCCAACCTGATAACGGTCATTAAGCATCTGAAGATTGTACTGCTTGTCTGCCCTCAGCTCCTGCACTGCGCTCGGATTCTGCAAAAACGCCACTAAAGGAGCTGCGGCCTCCTCGAGGGCCTTCAATCTAGCGACAACCTCAGCCCTTCTCTCCACCATATCTAAAAGAAGCCCACTCAATCACATTAACTGAGCTCACAAGCAATATATTATAAGGTAAGCATAAGATTCATTGAAGGCTTACCTTGAGGTACGTCTTCGGTATGGTAGAGGCTCTTGTGGATGTCCATGGCGTAATCGACCATATTCGTCTTATTCAAGAGCTCAATTTTCGCTTTGAAGATCTGATCCTCTGGGTATAGCTGACGCTCTTGAAGAAACTCCAATAGAGGAAAAACCAGATGCCTATCAAGATTTGGTGAGATTCTCGGTGTCAGATCGTAAGTTGCCATGGTTGCCGCTGCAGATGGTCTCGGAGCAACGTCTCTATTACTTAAAAGAGAATCGGCGAAGAGAGTCTAAGAAATAGGGTTTTGAGGGATTTACAGATTAGAGGCAAAACTCCTTTTTTGCCCCTGTACTATTCTAGTTTGGGACTTTTAGCCCCTTAATATATTAGTAGTCTTCAAATACTCCTGTACTATACTATGTAAAGTAGTTATACTCGTACCCTACGCTCATGAGAAAACAAAAGGTGTGCATCAAACAAATATTTGGCAGGTGATGGTGTTATTTGCGTCTCCCATTTAACAAAACGATAGCATTTTGTGTGAGTTAAAAAAAAATTAAAACTATAAGAGTTTTGAGTTTTATATCTAAATTTCAAAATGGTTCCTATGGTTTTTTTTTTTAATTCACCCAAAATAACGTTGTTTTTATTAAATGGGAGACGCAAATAACACATTCACGTATCAAACGTTTATTTGATGCACATTTTCCGTTTTCTCATGAATGAAGAATGCGACTATAATCACTTTATATAGTACATGGATCTTTTAAGATCACTAATATACTTAGGACGAAAAGTCTCAAAGCATAATAGTACATGGAGTAAAAAATAATTTTGGTCACATATTAGACAAATATCAATTCCATCCTTCATCTCTTAAAAATTACAAAAATAAATATTTTAATTTTTTTTTTGATAAAAGGAACTAGTCGCATTAAAAAACCCCCTCAAGCATTCTTTTTTAGAATGCCATCGTAGAGGAAAAAAGATGACTAGGCCTGTTCGTATTTTTATTACGAGAAAAGGTAATCAGAAATACAGCAATTGTCGGGAAGACTGTCTACCCAAAAACTGTATAACTCATTGCTCTTAGCCCATTTTGCTAGATCCAATTTTAGGTTTGATGCCAAGTAAGCCATGTTGGGTCCCACAAAATTAGCAGTAAAAGATTACCGTTATCACTGACGAATAATTATACAATGGAACCATGACGGCACGTCATCCGCTGACGTGTCGTAACGAACCAATAAAATTATTCCACTTGGCATTAATTTCAATTACCTATGAATAATTAATGTTACATTTAATACAGTCACTTATTAATTGCTCATAGGTAATTGAAATTAATGCCAAATTGAATAATTTTATTGGTTCGTTACGGTACGTCAGCGGATGACGTGCCGTCA
>CATIWJ010079311.1:0-13072 GCA_949640765.1 Croton laevigatus | reverse complement strand
GTATCCACTGAGCGTAATAGCTCAGCAAGTTTGGTTAATCCTGAACTTGTAGGTCTCCGAAAGATGTGAAAGAAACATGAACTGATAAATAGCAAATGGGCCCGAAGAACTTAGACTGGCATATACTGTGAAGATGAAGTCAGCACATGCAAAATTAGGGAAGATAGAAGGAAAAAAAAATACCCTTATTATTGTAATTTAAGTAGACAGGATTTGAATTATGTAATGTGACACTTCTTAGTTCGGCTGCAAATGGTCGGGGTAAGGGGTGTTACAATATTGCTATATGTTATTTATATTGTTGTGTAAAGTATCCACTGGGCTTTATGCTCAGCAAGTTAGTTTCTGCTAACTTGTAGGTTACGGAAGCAGAAGACAAGAAAGAATCAATCTAAAGGACCGGCATCTGAGGCACTAGAAGATAGAATAGTGTAGCATATACTGTAATATTGTAAAGTTAATTGTAACAATATAAAAAGAAATTTTGGATTGTACTGTAATATTGTAAATAAATAAAGATTTTATGTTCTGTATACCGTGTAAAGACACGTGTAGCCCTCTTATAGGTCTACTTCGGTAGGTGTATAAGGGGTGTTATAGACAAAGTAACCATGGATTTTGTTTCGGGTCTCCCTTTGACTCGAAACAAATATGATGCGGTGTGGGTAGTAGTGGATAGACTCACCAAGTCTGCTCACTTCTTACCTATACACATGGACTACTAACTGGACAAGTTAGCAGAGATATATGTCAAAGAAATAGTCTGGTTACACGGTGTACCATTGTCCATCATATCAGACAGAGATCTAAGGTTTACATCAAACTTCTAGAAAAGTTTGCAAGAGCCATTGGGAACGAAGCTACAGTTTAGTACGACATTTCATCCTCAGACAGATGGTCAATCAAAAAGGGTGATTCAGATCCTTGAGGATATGTTGCGAGCTTGTGTGATGGATCTTGAAGGAAGTTGGGACAAGTACTTGCCATTAGCCGAGTTCTACTACAACAATAGTTATTAGTCGAGCATCAAGATGGCACCCTACGAGGCATTGTACGGTAAGAAGTGTCGCA
Source organism: Croton laevigatus (assembly GCA_949640765.1). Lineage (NCBI taxonomy): Eukaryota > Viridiplantae > Streptophyta > Magnoliopsida > Malpighiales > Euphorbiaceae > Croton > Croton laevigatus. The sequence goes on along the minus strand of CATIWJ010079311.1, from coordinate 12,001 downwards.
CCCTAATTTGTTGGACAGAACTAAATGAGTATAAGATGATTGGTCCAGATTTGGTTCAGGATACCAAGAAGAAGGTCAAGATCATTCAAGCTAGACTGAAGAAAGCCTCAGATCGTCAGAAGTCCTATGTTGACTTGAAGAGAAAGGATATCAACTATGAAGTTGGCGATCAGGTGTTTCTTAAAGTGTCTCTATGGAAGAAAGTTATGAGATATCAGAAGAAGGGTAAGTTAAGCCCTAGGTTCATTGGGCCGTACGAAATCACTGAACATATTGGTCCAGTATCCTATTGCTTAGCTTTACCGCCAGAGCTGGACAGAGTTCATAATATCTTTCATGTGTCGATGTTGAGACAGTATAGATCAGACCCTTCACATGTACTTCCAGTAGAGAGCATTGAGTTAGATCCAAACCTATCATATGTGTAGGCCCTTATGGCAACTAAGAGGGGGGTGAATTAGTTGGCCGATAAAAACTTTGATTGCGGAATGTAGTGGTAAACTAAAATTTAATGGAAGATTTTAAAGCTTGGAGGATGAACAAAGAGATTTATAGTGGTTCGGCTATAACTCAAGCCTACGTCCACTTCTCCAATTCTAGAAAGGAATTGGGTACCAATATTCTTCAAAAACAATACAAGAAAGGTTTTGCAAGTTTACCTCAAACTTAGAGTTCATAGCTAACTCCAAACTTTACAATATTTGAGTTTAAAGCTCACTCAAAAACTATCTAACACTCATAAGTTGAGTTTAATGATCACTCAACAAACACTCACAACAAAAGCATTGAGTTTATAGTTCACTCAACAAACTATACAATGAAATACTTTTTTGATCAATAAAAGAGTGAAAGATGAAGAGACGGTTGTTTACAAAATGAAGCACTTGTTCTTAGTAGTTGATTCAACCTTCAAATGGCCATATCAATGGGTATTTATACCCATAAGTGAAAATATAGATGTTGCTCCTTGAATTGAATATTTTAAAAAATATGACAGCTACTCCCTCGAGTAGGGCTACTCGATCGAGTAGTAGAGACAAAATCTGCCAACGGTCATATTATGGCTTTGATGACATCAGTAAATATTTAAATAAACTAGCCACTGTGTGCTGATGAGGTTACTCGATCGAGTTCAATATGTACTCGATCGAGTTCAAGCTTTAATTTGGGTACTCAATCAACTAGTTTTCTTACTCGATCGACTAGTCTGCCTCTGTAACTTTTGGACCATCATACTCGATCGAATTGCTGTTACTCGATCAACTAGAAGGCTTTTTTCAATTTTGAGCACAGGCTACTCGATTGACTTGAATGCTTCTGGAACCTTTGGAGGCATTCTAGTTTAGCGACTTTATGGTACTCGATCGACTTCACTATCTATTCTTAACGACATCAATTCTTTGCAAGTTTTATTATCCATCTTCACTTATTTAAACTTGAACTTGCTGGAGCTATACTTAAACACTTGAAATAACATTAGTAAATCACAAGTTCAAGTAAGTTTGTCAAATAATCAAAACCAAGGGATTTTGGCATCCCAAGTCAACAATATGAAGAAAAGCCTGGAGAGATTTTGGCCAATGAGACTAAGAAGCTGCGGAACAAAGAGATTCCTTTGGTTAAGATATTGTGGCGAAACCACAAGGTCGAGGAAGGTACTTGGGAACGCGAGTCAACCATGCACGAGCGGTATCCGCAGTTGTTCGCTACCCAGTAAGCTTCGAGGACGAAGCCTTTTTATAAGGTGGGTAGATTGTAACATCCCGTTCTCTCATTTGTGGTGATTCCCGAATTTGTCGATAGCTAATAGTGCTTTTGTAGGAATTCTGAGTCCTGAGGCGGAGGAGCATCGGAGTCAACCTCGGAATCCATGCTAGCGTCGACTAAGTCTGAGGTAATTTATACATTAGCATTTAAAGTAGAGTCTTGTTGGGCCATTTATGAAAATGAATTAATGTAGTGTTGGGCCATTAGAAAAAAGAGAATTTTAAGAGTCGGGCCTTTTTTTGTGGCAAAAAGGAATGAGAAAGAATGAGATGGTGGGCTAAGGCCCACACATCAAATTAACCATGTGTTGGAATATAATATCAATAATAAAATCAAAATATCTTCTTCTCTATCAAAATCTAGAAGCCTCCACATTCTTTTCCACCCTCACTCGTCCAAGCTTTTCATTCTCACTTCCAAACCCTTTCTTTCCTCATTTCCATCAACTTCATCATTTCCATTTTCTTCCTTACATCCATTTTGGCCGGCCCTAAGTTCTTTAAGACCAAAAAGAGTTTATTCTTCGGACAAGATCTTTATAGCTCTTAAGAAAGGGAGGTAAGAATGATTAAGTGGTTGTTTCTCTCTTCTTTAGTTAGTTCAAGATAGGATATTGTAGTTAGGTTTGTAGGAGATCAAGTAGATCTCATATGAAAAAAATGTTAGATTAAGTTAGTATGGAACATGGTTAGTTTATAAAATAGAAACCCTAAGTAAGAGGGTTAGGGCTTTTAGTTGATTCTTCAATTATAAACTAATTATATTATGATTATAGGTAATCTAAAAGTTAAAGGCAAAGAGAAAGGCAAGGAGATTGTTTAGCTTAAGGGGGGAGCTAAGGATTTTGAGGTTTGGTGCTCTTAACCGAAAACTTGTGTTTTCTTGAATTTGCTTTTTATTTTTGAATGATTGATTGAGTTACTTTTGATTTTAAAAGGGTTATTATGTGTTAAGCGTTTAAGAAAAGGTTTGGCATCTTTGTTTCAAAAGTTTGTGTTGTAAAACTTGGGTTTTGCATAAGTTACGTTTTGTCATTCCATTTTAACATGATTTTTCATATTGAAAAAGACTTTATTTGGAAAAGTCATAAAAGGAATATTTGTAGCCCTAGATGTTAGCTTTACAATGGTTTTCGAATCACCTCATTTGGAGTTGTAAATAACAAGTTATGGCTAAAATGGTGAAAGACGCGCAGTCTAGGATTGCTTTTGGATTGGTCGCGACCACAACGTCGCACTCGTGACTAAAACGCCTGAAGTGACCAAAATGCTCATCCCAGCAGTCTCGGTCACGACATACCTGTTAGGGGCCGTCTCACTCACGACCAGTAGTGTCTCGCTCGCGACGGAGCCCAGAAATACTGTTTTTCACCTAAATTAAATGCATTTGATTTTGTTAAATGCTTAATGGTTTTGAAACATCAAGGAAAGCATTATATGACGTTAGAAATGCATAAAAAATGGAATAATGAGATAAATACACATATGTTGAATCATATGAATATGAAATGGAATGTGAATTGAGAATGTACATGCATGAATTGTTATTTATCCTATTTAATGCTCATGTGGCTCACTTTAGAATGCTAGTGATAAGAATACGATGCATCGTAAGGTTAAAAACTGCAGTATGATTATTACATTGATATGATTGATGAAATATGAATCGTATTGGCATCATAGTCTATAAATGGCTATATGAAATATGTGTTAGAAACGATTGAGAAAAGGTATCAGCGTGCTAGTCTACAAATGGCTACACAGGATACGAAATCCATAGTATCGGTGTTATAGTCTACAAATGGCTATACGGAATACGTATGGGACCCCAATTCCTATCGTCAAGTTCTCTTGAGTGCCACTAGAGCTAAATCTGTGTTTTATAAGCTGTCTTCGTGTTTTGTAACTTCCTGATTTCGAAATGGTTACTTCCTTAATTTCATGTTTATTATAAATGATTTAAATGATTTCACATAAATGTATTTACACTTCGATTAAAGCACCAACTGAGCAAAGTTTGCTCAATGAGTTTATATGTTTAAACTCGTAGGTTGAAGAAGGAGGTAGCTGAGTTAATAGTCCTCGCAGCCGGTCGTGTCAGCACAACAAATACATTATTTTGTTATAATTTTGATTATTTTTGTAATTTAATTGATCCGGCATGTATATAAGTTACATTAGGGATGGTCCTTATTATGTAATTGTATTTTGGACATTGTAATTAAAGTTATCATATTAAGTTCATTATAATGATTGGAGAATTGATTAGTTGTGATGTTGATTGGTATGTTAATGATGTGATTACAATTGCTTAAGTATGAAAGTTTATATAGGTTGCCGACTCGAAAACTAAGAAAATGTAACGCTTATTATAGATTCATTCGTAGGTCTAGAAGGGGAGTTATACGTGTAGCCCTCTTATAAGTCTACTCCGGTAAGCTTATAAGGGGTGTTACACCACTAAATCTAAATGGGTCAGTAAACCGGTATCCACACATTAAACTTATACCAATTATTTGAAGTCTACTAGTTTTCACAATGAACTACTTAAAATTAAATCCACTGATAAAGTAGATCATTTAATATAATTGTTCTATTAAATATGTTGCCTACTAAATAGAAATTCAAACCTAACAATCTCACACTTAGGCTTTATATGAAATCAGAAACAATTATATTTAATGAATTCTTTATGTGCACACTTTATGCTATTTTCTTTAGACTTCACTTTAGTTTCAATCTGGTACATTTGCTATATCAATATGAGATCATTGCGGCTGTACTCACATGTAAGCATAAGTAAACTGATAAGTGCCTAATTTATATGTCTTTATATGGAATAATTGTTTAATTTCATTTATAATTGGTGATTAATTTATTTTTAGAGCACTTATTTTGGTTAATTTTCATTTACAGGTCATAATCGAGCTTTGTTATAAAAATGAATAAAAGCCAGGGCAAAATGGCGCGATACGGTGTAGTAATGGGAAAAAAAACTCAAGTTTTGGATTTAAGTGTGAAGAGGTGGCATGTTTGGGGTTTGATTTTTTGCTGTACTAAAGACCAGACGTTGGAACGGTAATTTTGTCTCAAAACACAGGGTTAGTCCGCGTTTTGGTCTTCAGTGAAGCTGAGTTAAAACGTAATATATATTGTGCGTTTAGAAAAACTGAATTGAAGGGGATTCCACGTTGCATTTTAGCCAGAAGTTTCAACCTTGCTGCATTGCGTTGTGAACAAACGAGAGAGACGTGGTTGCGTTTCGTTTCGAGTCAAAGAAAAACAGAAAAGGATCTGATGGAGCTGATCTTGAACGAGGATTCTGGTTACCCGATTCCAATCAGATTCTGAAGCAATTAGAGAAGGCGATTTTCAGATCGGATTTGAAGGGGGTTTCTGAATTTGAAATTCGAAAATAAAGAGAAAGGAGTCGGAGATAAAGAGGTTCACCATCGAAAAAGACCCAAAGGGGGCGAGAGAGAAATTGATCGAGAGAGAGGGGTGGAACAGAGGACCGACGAGCAAAATGGAGAAATCAAGAGAGTGGGCTTTGACGTTCAGCTCCAGAAAATAGCGGTAAATAACTAGCAGAGCGAGGCCAAGCAGAATCGGACGAGAACAGTAAATTCAGAACCAAAAATAGATTGAGAAAGAAGAACAGAGTAAGAATATTGACGATTGGAATTGAAGAGGGAGACCCGAAGATCAGTGAGGATCGAAGCATAGTGCTTTCCTTCCTTTCTGATATCAAGACGAAAACACTAGTTTGAAGGACGAGGAAGATGAACAGTAACTGGAGTACTGAAACGAAGCAGAGCATAATTGGAAGCACACCTAAACGGTGCGTTTTGGGGCAAATCAGCCTAGAACAGAGGCAAGGCAACATTGTCGTTTTTGGGAAATAAACAGGCAGATGGGCAGAAGATTCTAGTACAGTATTTTCTTGATTTAATTTTGTTCTTCCCTGTTTAATTTGTTATTGTTGGTATTGCTTTGTTGTTGATGAATTGAATATTTCATTTGTTTCTGTTGGAATTATGATATTGAACATGAACTACTATTTTGTTGATGTTGCGATTTTGACAATGAACTGTTAATTGATGTGTGTCTGGCTTCTTGAAGATGAACTTTAGGAATTGATTTTGTCATTGGACTCAATTGATTAATTAACTTGTTATTTCCGTTGCGATTCAATTATGATTTATAATTGCTTAAATTAGTATTTGCTAGCATACTAATTCGAATTTGTTTTTGCATTGTAAGGTTGAGAAATCCACATGTGAATCAATCGCTTATAATTGAAAGGAATTGCAGGCAAACTTAGAGATAGGGACATAAATCCTCTGGATTGGGATCAAACTCAATACTGGGAATTCACAGAACAGTTTAATGCAAGACTAGGGGTTTTAATTAGAAAGAGATTTTAATTAATCAACCTAGGATTAGACTAGACGTTAATTAGCTCGAGAGAGTGATTAACATAATTTAGGAATTCCTACGGTCCAACAATAATAACAGTCAATTAATTTGAATGAGTCGAGTTTAAGTTTTAGGGGGGATTCAAAATCTAGACACTGCATGATAAATATCTGTTGTTATCTCTTGGTTTTCTGAAGTGGGTTACTGTCATTTATTGATGTTCATTGATTTATTTTTAGTTAATTAAAATCAAACGCTTGATTTACCAGTTAGATAATAGGAAGAGAGTTAGTACCAGTAATCAATAGTCCCTGTGGGATACGACACTCGGTACTCCGGTAACTATACTACGAAACGATAGGTGCACTTGCTTAACAATCTGTAGCGTAATCGCGCGGATGAATATCATAAACCTTCCATGTTCACCATATTAATATATTCAATGACATATATCAACTATGGATGAGCAATAACATCCTGAAATTTGATAATGCTGAAAGTACAAGTAACTTAATGTACGGAGAGGAATAAAGGACCATTAACAAAGATTTGCGGGAATAGCATATTATAAAGGAATGTAAATAAATGACATAATAGCGGTAAATATAAAGTAAATAAAAGGTAAATAAAGAAAGAAAAGAAGAAGAAATATGGTAGATACGAATTAAATAAAAGTAAATAAATTATAAAAAAAGTAAATAAATGGTAAACGAAAAGTAAATAAAACGATAAATATGGAAATACGTGAATTATACACGAGTTGTAACACAGAGGAATAAGGAAATCGAGTATAGACGTGTTATCCGACAACTGTAAACTCAGATGATACAGTTCCGGCGTGAAGACTCGAAAGGATCGCAGAGAAATTTGCCGAACCTCCGAAGTTAAACGTGCTCAGGTCACAGTACAAGTCAAGATGGGTGACCTCCGTGGGAAGTCGACCCTAAATACGTAAATTTGGTAATATGAATTACAGTCGGGTATTAGACAGGCGCCGACTGTACCCGGGGGGCAAAATGGGGCTTCAGGAGTCAATGGGACCTACCGGTAATTTTGAAAAAAGTTAGAGACTAAACTATAATTTTTTTAAAAATTATGTAAAACCTTGATAATTTATTAAATATGAGTACCCGAGACTATATGGATTGCAATGGTGTAATTACAGTAGTTTCCGGAGTAGCATGTATGGAGAATTCCGCAAAAACATAAAAATTAGACTTACGCAGAACTTACTAGTTTGACTTGGATTTCGGACCCTAAGATGGTCTGTAAAAGTATAAAACATAAAGTTGTTCCTTTATGTGTTGGTTAAACATAGAAACAAGAATCACCTAATTTGGATTCATACAGACAAAGATATGACCAAATTAGTAGACGGGGAGTAGGCTGCCTCAAGCAGTGCGACCAGGTCCAAGGGAAAGTGACACCAAATATTATTTATAGCTCGAATTGGTCTGAAATTTTAATATGACATATATTTAGGTGTCTAGTTTCATTTGGCACAAGAATTATTGAATTTGGACTAGTATGCAAAAAGTTATTAACGAAAAACGGCAACTGAGCTAAGTGAGGACCTTAGAAGGACTTAATTGAAATATCTTGTTAAATAAAAGGGTTAATTGGTAAGAGGTATAAATAGAACCATGTGCTTGGAAATCAAGTAAAACTTTATGGTGATGACACTTGTCTAGATCCTAGCCCTTGAATATAATAGTTAGATTAATTCCTAGCCATTAAATTAGAAATAAAATAAATTAAAAAGAAAATAAAAATATAAAAGATTAAATGGGAAAAAAAGAAGAGAAAGGGGGCTGCCATTCTAGCCACCCCCAATGTGGGAAAGAGGAGAACAAACAAAAAAAAGAGAGAAAAAAAGAAAGAAAGAAGAGAGAACCGAAAAGAGGAAGAAGAAGAAGAAGAAGAAGAGAAGAGGAAAATGGAAAGGAAGGGCAAGGTAAACATCTCCCCCCCATTAATTTTATGTTTTTTTTAGTGAATAGAAAGAGAATAAAACATGAAATTTTAGGGTTTATATGAGGAAGATGATGAATATGAAAGTATAAGATAAAATGATGATTGAGAAACATGAAACTTGAATTCTGGCATATTTCTAGGGTTGATTTCGAATGGAATTTTGAATATGTTAGGGGTAGGATTTCAAAGGGTGGTAAAAGAGAAAGTTTTAGATATATGTCTTAGATAACTATAGAGACCAGAACCAACCTATGTGGACTTGTGTAGCAAAAGTTATGGCCAAAATAGTGGCCGGCGTGCAGGTTGATGTGAACAGACTAGGCAGCAGGGTAGACCGAAATTCAAACAATTATTTGACCATGATAAAGACTGAATTTGAGGTAGTGGAAAAAAATAAAATATGTAGGGTTATATGTGTAGTTTAACCCTGTAAAACAGTTTTGGCAGAAAACATATATATAGAAAGTTATACCTAAATAATTGAAGGTTGTTCCCTATGCATGACCATAATTAAACATGAACTTTAGATGATAATTTCACTGAGTTAACAACATAATATGAGGTAGAGGTAAAATGTAAAGTTGTTCCCCTGTATGTTTGTAAACTTTAGAAGTTAGAATCACCTAAATTAGATTAGTAATGAAATAGATATGGCTGAAATGGTAACAAGTGTGCAATCTAGAAATCAGAAGCAGGACAGAATGTAATCAGTAATTTTAGCTTACAATTTGAATATATTATTGACATAATTTGATATAGTGATAAAAGAGAATATTAAACCTATATGTATTAGCTAGCTAAAGAATCAAGAACCAATCCATTTGGACCTTAAATTGAAAAGATATGATTAAGTTAATAGGTTGTGTGCAAGAAGAATTTGTCAAGCAGTAGGGTCGAGATTAAAGTAGCGTCAAAAATTACACGTAGCTTAATTAAATTTGAAATTAATATGGACGATAAAATTATGTGTTTAATTTAAAAAGAATTAACAATTAACTTAATTGGAGTTATACGAATCAAGTTATAAGTAAGTTAGCGGAAGGTGTGTAAGGCGAACTAAACCGTCGGCCAAAAGAAATTAATGAATAATTGCGATTCTGTGCTGTATTATATATTATCTATAGAAGTGTTTTATTTACTTTTTTTATGAGAAGTGAGGGTATAAGAACAAATTGCGAAAGTGTTTGGAAAATTTTTATACAGGATTCAGTGGATAGTCACTGGGACTGCTATGATAGTTGCTGTTACTATTCACGGGTTATTATACGTGTAGCAAAGCTCTAGCGAAATTTCTATAGAATTGAACCTAAAATTTGACTAAGTGCAAGAAGATATTAGTAACGTCAGAAGTATAATTAATGCAGCTAGACAATATTCAAGATAGACTTAGGAGCCGTAGCTCGGACAATTATAAATGTCATCAAGTAAATTGGATCAGACATGTATGAAATAAATGGACTAACAAGCAAAATAGAAAAGGGATTATAAAAGAACTTATAGACGTAAAATCGGTAAACCACTATTTATTTGGTAAAATACTATTCATTTGGTAAATTACTATTCATATAGTCAATTTTTAAGAATGAATATATGAAAAGTACAGAAGTATGAAAATAATCTGGTAGTATCAAAATAAAAAGTAAAAGCTAAAAAAAGAATTATAAGTACTTATTGATATACATAAGTATGTATAATATACATGTCGAGTAAGAGATCGAAATATAAATTCAATTATGAGACACGAGTTGCAAATAGAAATAAATGGAATTAAGTAAAGTACAATAGAAATTTAAAAATAGAAATATTAGAGGAAATATATAATAAAATGAGAAATTAATTAAATTGTAATTTCTTATAGAAATCAATAGGGAAAAATCTAGTCATGGAGACGCGTAATACGAACAAGGGTAAACAAGACAATAACAATAGATTTGGTACTTTATGCTTATTTGATTACATTTGAATGTATGTACTGTGAATATGCAAACTGCTTTATTGCTCTGTCATGATTTATATTGCATTTATTTACTATGTGAACTACATGAGGTACCAGCATGTGAATTATATTAAAGTATGAATTGAAAGAGCTTAAGTAAACAATGGATTACCATTTGTTTATCATTGCTTATCATTTGGATATCAGAATATACAAGTGGCATAAATGGATTTTGAATCACTGTAAACAAGTGCAATATGTCATAAACGAACTTTGAAATACTAAGCTCTACTAGGATTTGGGTTGAACCGAGTAATGTAGATAATGATCGATTATATCCGGAGTTTTATACTATATGGCCATTGAATGTTACGACAACGGCCGTTGTGATTGCTTGCAGTGACGACCGCCTAATGTAGCCACTAAGGTGGTGAGTAACATAGCCATTTGGTGTCCGACAATTGGTGAGCTATCCAAAGAAAATAACGTGGCCAGTTGGAAACAAAACCACTGGTGAGTTAATCGTCTGAATATCTAGTAGAGCGAAGTAAATAAATAATTGCCTTCACAAGTAAGTGCATTCACTTGCATACCTATGTGATCGAATTATCAGTTGCATGCGTAAAAAATGTGGTATTGTGTTATTGTAATATATGCTGCTATGATTTGTTATGTGTGTTCACATTAAATAAGTATAAAGTACCCACTAAGCATATTACTTAGTAAGTTTAGTGTCCACTAAACTTGTAAGTTATGAAAAGACACAAAGGGAACTAGACAATCAAATAGAGTCAGACTCACCAGAAATACTAGAGTAGCATATACTGCAAACATAAAAGTCAGAAATCAGAACAAACATGTAACATCCCGTTCTTCCATTAGTAAGTAATTTACGAGTTTATAGTTAGCCAATATTATGTTTGTAGGAGTTCCGAGTTCCCAGGCGTTGGAGCGTCAAAGTTGACCTCGGAATTCGGTGCTAGCGTCGACTAGATTTGAGGTAAATTTTCATGTCGTCAACTAGAATTAATGTATTGGGCTTAATTAAAGATTGGCTAGTATGTATATATGTAGAGTTGGGCTTAATTAGAGATGGGCCAATTTGTAGTAATGAGCCTTGGGATTTGAGGAAAAAAGAGAGTAAGAAATTAAGTTAGGCCCTAGATAATGGAATGGACTATATGTCTATTATTTTTGGGCCACTAGAAGTGTAGATGATAGTATTGTGTGTATTTGGGCCAAAATCACACATTTTTAACTTAATAAAGGAGCCCAAAAGAAGACACCTATATAAGTTTAAAATGCCTCTTATTCCATAACCCTAGAACATTCTACTATCTTCATTTTTTCTCTTCCTCAGCCTCCCACTCCCTTTCTTTTCTCTCTAATGCTCATTTCTTCCCAATGTTATTAACTTCATCATCTTCTTCTCTAACCCGAAGTTTGGTCTTCCCATCTTCAAGATTTAAGGGAAGGTTTCTCAAATCCAACACAAGAAATCTCAAGAAAATGAGGTAAGAGTTGAAAATGTAATTGGGGTTTCTTTCAACTAATAAACATGTTAAGATATATAGTGATAGATGGGAGATCCAAATAAGATAGTGATAGTTTCTTGCTAGATATGACTACATCAAGTTATATAATGTATAGATTTGACATAAGTTTGAAACCCTAAGGTTGAGAGTAAGATTTAGAGTTTATCTAAAATAAAAGCTAAAGTGTATGTAATTTCATAGGTGATCTTGAAGCCAAAAATAAGGAAAAAGGCAAAGAAGTGGTTTAGCTCAAGGAAGAGCTAGGGATTTTAAGGTTTGATGCTTAACCATTTCATTTTTAAAATTTTATTTTGTTTGAAATGTGTTTCTTGCTGTGGAAATAGCATATCTTTGGTTTTAAGTTGATTATG
>CATIWJ010079300.1:0-11748 GCA_949640765.1 Croton laevigatus | reverse complement strand
GGAAGCCCAATAGACCAGTAGAGTAAAAGATGGAATTTTATTATCTGCTTTGAATCATATTTGATTTATGAATTGAATTTTATCGAGTGTTTCTCTTCTTGAAAGTACATATATGACATGTTTAAATTCTTAAAAAGAATTTACCAACTGAATTTATACTGCTCATTGTTTAAAATTTATATACTGTACCCACTGAGCATGGAGTTGCTCAGCGAGTTAATTTCTTAACTCGCAGGTCCGCATGTAGCTGAACCGATGGAACAGCAGTAATTTAGCGGGGTCCCAGAAGCTGTGATACTTGATACTCAGTTTGTCTTTTGGTTTTTGGCATGTATATAAATAGTAATCTTAAATGTACGGTAACACCGTTAAATGCTTATTAGAACTATGTAATAGTATAAATAACTAGTAGATACTCTGAAAACGCTATGTAAATTATTTGTTTAATATATTTAAGTATGTTTAGTTTAACAGTTGTTGACGTCATGTGACACCTCAGTTTGTCCTATTCATAGGGTGAATTTGGGGTGTTACATGCGCTCCTATATCACGATCATATCCCGTCGACAGCTATATCATCGAATTGCAAACTTGATTAATATCTTATTTAATTTATTTATTTATTTCAGTTATATCTATTAATTCCACTTCACCTCGCTGCGCACTCTAGTTCACCTCGTTGATTTTGCTACATTAATAGCGATTTCTAATTATTTATTTATTATACTTCCATAATTATCAACTACTTAATTTTCCTCTTAATTGGTCAATATTAATTAACCTCATTGTTTCACTATTAGCTATAATCACAATTACTGCCATTTAATTTAATTCTATAATCCCTATATTTAATCCTGATTATATCCCAATGCTGTCTATTTTAGTAACCTATGATTGGATTACTTTTCATCGTTTATCATATTTTACTTTGCTCTGTTTCCTATTCACTTTTCTCACTACGTAGTCCTATTCAGTCTAGCACTACTTCCCTAACAAGTTCTTAGTAATCGTTTACTACCAGCATACTAATCACTTTACGTCGAAATTCTTTTACGATTTATTTCTAATTTCATCCGTTAGGTCGATTATCTGTTGCAGTCCTTTTATTTAATTTCCTTTATTAATTTAATTTAAATTAATTTCGCATTTTTGTAATATTCTTTGTTATCGGTCAATCGGATTCTCAATTCGTTAAACGGAGTCCAAATTCGGGTTCGAAAGGTCAAAATGATGTCGAAGGGGGTCCTATCCAAAATTGGTCCCTAGACGGAATATTCCAGTTACCGGCGATGGAATATTCCGGTTATCGTCTGGTCACTGGAAATTACAATTGGCGTCCAAAATTTACATAATTCATATGTTTAGGTCCGTCTTGATCTCAAGATTCCAAATATGCATTTATTTTTAACAGTTATCGCATTGTTCAACCGGAAATTATAAAAAATCAATCAGCCGGTCGCCGGAAGGCACAACTTCCAAATTCGGCGATCGATCTTCACAAACTCAGCATCAAATCAAATCTCAGAGAGTGGAGGTTCAGATTTTACCTTGAAACTGGCCGGACAATGGCCGGAGATTGTCGGAAAACTATCGAAAATTTTGACGTTAAAACGTGTTTTTCATTCCGACTACAGATCAAGCAAAAGGATGCCGCCATTAGAAAGATCTCGTTGAGAGGAGTCCAAAAATATCCTTATTTCCGCCATCAGACCACCGGAAGGCATTGAAAAACGCAGTTGAAGGTAGCAGTGAATAGTAATATAAATAGTGCACTGCCACTTCCAGCCGCGATTCTGGGTTGCTCCGGTGGAGTCTCACTGCCGGGCCTATATCATCGAGCTCGCCGGAAGCTAGGCTTCGTGGCGGCATGGCGCGTCCCTGGTAGCGAGCCGGTTTCCCTTTTTTCTCTTTCCTCTCCCTTTCTTTCTTCTTCCTTTCTTGTTTTCATGTTTCTAATTTCTTCCCTTTTCTTTTTTTTTTCTCTTCTTTTCTTTTCTCATTTTTATTTCCAATTTTTTTTAAATCTTCTTTTCTCTTTTTCATACTAATAATAATAATAATAATAATAATAATAATAATATTGATAATAAAAACAATAAAAGTAACACCATTAAAATTTCAAAATTGCCCTTAACTGTTCCCATATTCTACGTAAAGTAATTTGACAATAGTACCCCTCAAAATAAATTTTACTTTTGATTTAGTCCTCTTTAATTAAAAATCGATATTTAAAAATTAGAGTGTTACAAATCTATTTTCATGTCATGTCCCTCATTTTAAAAAATAAAGCTATGAGGTTGATGACTTTTGGTTTTATTATACTTTAAAGTCCTTTTGTCAAATTTATTAAAAATATTTATTAGTTAAAAAAGGTCAACTATCGTGTGAAATCTCACATCAGCTATTGATTGGGATTTGATATAATATATAAGTTAGACCGCCTAGTAAAACTTGGGTTAACCATTTTAGGCCAGTAGATTTAGGCTTAAGCAGTTGACGAATACTAGTTAGGTGGATCATTTTGCAAGCTTGTGCAGTCAAACTCAGGTCTAGCTGCACGTTGGTCGCGGCCTCCGTGGTAGGTCGAGACAATAATGGTATCAAAGCTAGTCAACTGCTGAAAGTATCACCTGGTGAGAATTGTGTTTGTGTTTATGTGTCACAACGATGCAAAAGGGGAAAAGTTTGTGAAATCCCACATCGAATATTGATTAAGATTTGATATGATATATAAGTTAGACCACCTAACTACTTAGTAAAACTTGGGTTAACCATTTTAGGTCAGTGGATTTGGACCTAAGTAGTTGATGAAGGGTAGTTACATGGATTATTTTACAGGCTTGTGCGATTAGACTCTGGTCTAACTACAAGCCGGTTGCGGCCCCCGGGTTGGGTTGTGACATATCCATTTAATATTTTATTGTTATCTCCAAAATACTTTTTTTAAGCTCGCCAAATTTATGAGGCTTTGCCCCGACTATCGAACTCGATTTGGGTCGCGTATCTGACAGTGGTGGATGAGTCTTCCTTTGGGGATAGCTGCACATGGTAGATCTCGAACTTGAAACTTTCTTGAGCGAATCCAAGCCCCTTATCATGTACCAACTCTGTTAGTATCTCTAAAATACTTTAATATGTAAATGTTCTTAGTTTTGAATTAATTAAAAACTAATACTAAAAAAAAGGAAAACATGCCACCTTTGATTTAAATTAATAAACAATTAAAAATGGCAAACTAACACAAATATTTGATTTTAAATTAAAAAATAAAATAAGAAAAAAGAAAATGGCAAATTGAGTAAAAGCACAAATATAAGCCAGCCCTACATAAGCTCGTTGTCGTCGCCTCGCGTGTCGGATTAGTAAAATGAGTGTAGCAACTAGTAGCTCTAACTCCAACGAGCTGTTTCATACCTATAGAACAACTGATTGACTACTGGAAGCGAGGAAAAACAAATAATGAAGTTTTGGAGCTCCTAAGGTTCAAAAAAAAAAATTTTTTTACGTGATTACATAGGTCTTCCATGGTCATTTGTGAAATCTAATGGTACTATGAGACTCCACTTGATGAGTACTTATTTTTCGGTAAAGTCATTTGCCGTAACTATCGTCGTTTCTAATGACCAAAGCTTAAAGGAGCCTAAAAGGTTTCTCAGATTTTTTGGCAAAACAGTGAATAATCTATGAAAAATCAAGTCATTTGCGAAACAGTGAATAATCTATAAAAAATAAAGTCATTTTGTCTATTCACCGCATAAAAATGAGAGTTGTGTTATTTGTGGATAAGTTTCAGTTTAGTACATAAACTTACAAAAAAGATGCATTCTCGTCCAATGAAAAAGTTTATGTTTAGTACTTGAACTTACAAACAAGATACACTCTCATTCAAAAAAAAAAAAAAATACAAATTAGTCCTTGAATAATAAACTAAACGAATGGATATTTTGGTCTTTTGCACCCAATTTAACTACAAAACACGAGTTTATTGAATATAAGGACCCCCATATATATATATATATATATATATATATATATATATATATATATTTCAGAAGCAACGGACCTAATAACTTAATTTTTAAAATTGAAAGACCTAAACGTAGATCAGGCCAAAACCCATGAACACCAAAATAAATCTTTCTATTTTTAAAGCGCATCTTTCTTATTAAGGCTATTCTGCAACAAATAGGCAAGACACTAGAAATTATTGTTTATAGCATCAATAAAGTAGCTTTCAAGATAATTTTTAGTTATTTATATAGTAACATTTTATAAAATCCAAACCTTCTTAGCTTTTACCATTTTATAAATAACTATTACAAACAATTAATAACTATTCAAATAATTACCAGCTATTCAACAAGTTACACACCCTAATGGATTACTCCATTTTAATCAGTACAAAACAATTGTAATTTTTTCCTTTTCACGAAGGAAAAACTTTTAAAATAAATTCTTTAATTAATGTGTATTTGATTGTAGCAAACTTTTTATTTGCAAAGGGTTTGCAAAGTATTGTTTAAATTAATTGGTAATGGGTCCTCAGTTTACAATTTATATATGCAAATTTACGTTCCATATTAACTTTAATTTTAGATTAAAAATTAATTTAATCTTAAAATAAACTTCTTTTTAATTGTAAGAGTACCTTTGGTACGAAAAAAAAAAAGAAATTTGTTAAAAAAAATTGTAAGAGTATACCTAAAATAATTTGACAAATTCAGTTAGTTTATATAAGGAGAAAATTTTTTTAAGCATATATATAAGAAAAAATTACGATTTAATTATTTACGTTTGGCATATTACTATTTTATTATTGTTGGATTTTTGTATAATTCATATAATTTCATCATATTTTTTTATTAAAATAAAAAATATATCCTGCAAAATAAGAGTTAACATAAAATTCAGGAAGAGTTGTTGTTTTGGGCTTTTTACTTTTTTTTTTTTCGTTTCAAATATTTTTTTTGCTGTCAAAATTTATTTATCTTTTTTTTAGCTATTGGTTTCTAGATTGAAGGAGAAGAGTTTAATTTTGATATGTGAAAACCGAATATTAGCTGTCACAGTATTTTTTTTTTACATAGATACTCTATTCTACTTGGGGTTATGGAAAATGAGATTTGATAATTCTCGAATCGGGACTTCAGGTCCAGGAAAGAAGTGCCTTACCACTAAACAACTTCTTGGGTTTCACGGTATGTTAGCTGTCACAGAAGTACTTCATAAAATACAATTCTTTTACACTTACCACTGTCCTCAAATTTTAAAATATTCTCTTATATTTATTTTATTTTTTAAGGTAGTTATAAACTCAGGCACCCAAATATAAATAGAAGATTACAACTCAGCGTAATAGAACTTGATGACAAACCCCAACCACCTTATATTTATTTTAATTATTCATTGACTATGTATATATTCTTATTTTTCCAAATTATTTTTTACGATGTAATATGGTTTCCAGCTAAGGAGAGGGAGTGGGCCAAGTGGTAAAGACTTTGCAGCAGGAGAGGAGCCGCCCGAGTTCGAGGTGCGGCAGCAGAAGCATGGAGTCCAGCAATTGATGTCCCCCTCCTATGGGTGTGTGAGTGTGTGGGTGTGTGTAATATCTCTGTAAAAAAAAAATATATATGGTTTCAGCTTTATAAGCATAGAACCATTATATTCCAATTTTTGTAGGAAATACGTATTATATTTATATAATTATTTTTAATTATGATTCGGTTATCAATTTGGTCTGATTCCTTTCAATTTTAGTTTCAGTTGTTCCCTTATTGTTAAAAATCATTTTCTTAAACCATCTTTTATAAATTTTCAATTCTAATTTAATTATTACAAAAGTGATTTTTATCGATTTCGGCTCGATACGGTTGTTATTCTAATTTAGCCTGAGTGCACACAAGTATATTCCATAAATAATGGATTATTCTTTTCAAACTCACCGCATCTAAATCTCATAATTTTTTTGAATTTCTTTATTTATATACATTATGTAATATTCATAATAAAATTTATTTTGACTTTCATGTATTTATATTAAATTCGGTTGCAATCACTCAATCATCCTATTGATATAGATATAGGACTATGAGCTACCACCAAAGGGTCAGTCCAAGTAATTAGGACTTTAGCCCTTTATTTGGAGATCAGGGTTCAAGTAGTATTCAGGACAGAGTGGTTTAAGATGGTCAAGATGCTTGCCTATGGTCTTGAGGTCCAAGTTTAAGCTGTACCGTTCATTCCCTATAGATATGGGCGTGTGTGAATGTGTGAGTGACATATGTTAAAAAAAATTAGGACAATGAGCAAATGTTGTGCTACATGACTACTACTTTTTTGTACAAATCCTTTCCAATGAATTTTCTCACAAAATTTTATTAATCTATTTTGGTTAATAATCTTAAAATACTAATATATATTGGAAAATATAGGTCTAACAAAAAAATTTTTATTGAGCAATCAAAATTGTTTATCCCAAAAATAAATGCAGCCATAATCGTATGTATTAAAACCACGTATATCCAAAAAATAAAATAAAATCTCTAGTCAAAAGTAAACCCTTATTTGAAGTAACAACGGCACTCCTACACTACTACACTACTCGTTGCTCCACCTAATTAAGACCCGCCAAAAATTTCGAGCGTAAGGTTCTCAGAATCTTCACGAGAGCTTCGCTTCGCTTTTTCACAATTCAGGCCAACCACGATTCATCTTCACATTGCTTGACCAACAATCCACACCCAAATAATAAAATAAAAATAAACAGAAGAAAAGTCATTTTTGCCTTCCTTCCTCTCTCTTTCTTTATTCCTCTGCTAGATTATTTCTAAAAGAAAAATATATCATGTAGATTTGTTTTCCTTTGACCTAATCGTAAATCGAATTGGGGTTTTGGGATTGACCTTTTTTTTTCCCCCTTACCGATCTTCTTTCTTTAGATTTAATTTAGAATCTATTAATCTGTTACTAGCGTGACTGATATCTATGGCGGTGACGTCGGATTCTTGTTTGGCTGCTGATGGGTGTGATGATAGGGTTTGGCCTCCTGGGTTTAGGTTCCACCCTACTGATGAGGAATTGGTACTTTACTATTTGAAGCGGAAAATCTGTAGGAGAAGGCTAAAACTTGATATCATTCGTGAACTTGACGTTTATAAGTGGGATCCTGAGGAATTGCCTGGTATGTATATTATTTTGTCTTTGATTTTTAATCGTGATCGGTTGACTTTGATTTTCCCAATCGGAGATTGTTTAGTCCATTTTTTTTTTTTTTTGTGATCGTTTTGTTCTGTTTGGTCTGATTTTGATTTTATCAGATACCAAAAGATATTAGGGTTTTTTCAATCTAAATTTGCCATTTTCTTTTGTTAAATATCTGGGAATTCAGTGCTTTGACTTCTGGTTTTAGATTGCTTGTAATTGTTTCTTTCAGAGTTGTAATGCATAGATGGTTTACGTGTTTTGTTTATATTTGTTTGATTTTGCACATCCATTTCTCAATTTTCAATCAAGTCTTTTTTTTTTTTCTGTATTACTTTCGGGCCCTAGAGTCTTTGAGGATTTTAACCCTTTGGCAGGGTTCTCGATGATGCGGTTCAAAATATCTTCACAGGCTGACTTGAATGGCTGAATCTTGAATGTAATAATTGGTTTATTATTATTAGTTTTTTTGGATATCCCAATGGATTTTTCTAGTAGTGAAGCAATAATATTGGTTTGAAACGTTTTCAAAATGTTTATATGATGCTGATTATATGATGCTGATTATCTGTTACTAACAAATTGAAAATGGTTCTCCTCAGGACAATCTTTATTGAAGACTGGAGATAGGCAATGGTTCTTCTTCAGTCCACGAGATAGGAAATATCCCAATGGAGCAAGATCCAACAGGGCCACTAGACAAGGGTATTGGAAAGCAACAGGAAAGGACCGGAGTGTCACTTGTAATTCTCGGGATGTTGGAGTCAAGAAGACCCTAGTTTTTTACAGAGGTCGTGCTCCTAATGGTGTGAGGACAGACTGGGTAATGCATGAGTACACCATGGATGAAGATGAGCTCAAGAGATGCAATAATGTGAAGGTATGCATATAGATGCTAGTTGTACATTTTCTTTCTGCTTATTCAGTGTAGTTTTATTTGTGGTAATTAAAACTGTTTATTATTTTCAGGACTATTATGCTCTTTATAAGGTTTACAAGAAAAGTGGACCTGGCCCTAAGAACGGTGAGCAGTATGGTGCACCATTTAAGGAAGAAGACTGGCCTGAAGATGAACATGCAGACTTGAGTAACTATGTTACTCCCGTTAAGAAGCAAAGTACAGCTATTCCTCTTATTGACAATACACAGGCTGTTGCTAGAGTGGAGCAACCATTTAATGATCTAGACGACTTCATAAAACAACCGACTTCTGAAAATCCAAATGGTCAAACACAAATTGGTGGTTATACTAATGGACTACCTCAGGTTAGCACCTGTTCATCTGATTGTGGTTTTTCTTGAGTTATTTTTTTCTCTATCCTATGGTTGCATGACTGCTGCCTACATCTCAAATCCTGCTGCAACTTGTTTGTTTGCTTCTGCATATGGAATATACTTATCATTTTATGGTGTAATAATGAATTAACATTTTAGATTTTGATTCCCCTATTTGTTTTATTGATCTCGATCTCTATTTATCAGGTTGCTGTTGATGAAGTTACCCAAAGTACTTTGTTAGATCCATCCTGCAGAGAAGTTCTCTTCCCCGGGGCACTTGATTTGTCTTCTGCAAGAAGCCAACAGTTTGGTATGCAGGCCAGCTTGGACTTCAACCAGTCAGGTACCTCTACATTGCAGTCACCTGGGGCACCTGAAGTCGAATCTATTCCAAATAACTCTGACCCAGTATCCCAGTTTTGTGAAGATTTCCTTGAAATGGATGATCTCCTTGGCCCAGAACCTACTTTTTCCAAAACTGATAAAGTTGCAGAGAACATAGGATTTGATCATTTTGATGGACTTAGTGAGCTGGATCTATACTATGATGCTGAATTGTTTTTACAAGAAATGGGACCGGTTGGCCAGCAGTCTACTTCACATATGAATGAAAGTGGTTTCCACTTACAGCACAATGCAGTTACAAACCAGGTGAACTACCAGTTACAGCCCCATTCAGGAGTTGAGGATTTGAACTACCAGCTACAGCCCCATTCAGGAGTTGATGATGTGACCTATTTGCAGCCAGAAGCATTTGGTTCAGATCAACTGTGGGTGCATGATCAAAGTGTCTTTACTCCAACAGAATCAATCGATGGGACCCTTTCTCATGCAACCTCAGGTATAAATGGGTTAGAATTTCTGAATGAATCCATTTGTTCTCATTTACCACCTGGTGATCTTTCACTAAGTTCTGCTTTTATTTTGGACGAAGTTGCTGTCCTGATATCACTTCCATTCAGAGCTCTTGATCAGCTGGATGGTCCTCAAGGCATATAAAAGCCTGTGTGGAAGTGGACTTTGAACCAAAGTCAAGAGCTCTTGTACTCACAGTACAAATATTCTATTTCTACATTATTGAATTGACTATAAGAATAAAATGTAGACTAAAACTTGATCATTTTCAGGTGTTGTGAATGAAACTTCTAGTAATCCTACTATAGCTAATGAAAATCAAACTGGTGGAGAGGATCAGGACAGTGCTAGTTGGTTCTCGTCCGCTTTATGGTCCTTTGTAGAGTCGATACCTACTACCCCTGCATCGGCTGCAGAAAGTCCTCTGGTAAATAAGGCTTTTGGGCGAATGTCTAGCTTCAGCAGACTCAGAATGAATGTCAAGATTTACAATAACAATGATGTTGATGTTTCTAATGCTCGCAATCGCCCTGCAAATGCAAGGAGTTCAGGTAGAAATAGGGGGTTTCTTTTCTTATCTGTTTTTGGAGCAGTATGTGCCATCTTGTGGGTTTTAGTTGGTAGCGTAAGAGTGTTACAGAGAACTATATCATGAAATTGAATATAATTTTCTGGGGCACCAGTGATAGGGAGTTTAACCTGACAGTCACAGACTGAACTCATTGTTTAGTTTTAAATATTCCAATTTTATGATGTGAAGTTTTGAATGTTGAGGATTGATTTGTCCTCCAGTAGGGAAGTGCCCCAGACAGAAGAGGCAATTTTATTTTTCATATAAATATTTCTATTTAAATTTAGGATCTTATGTCGATAGTGTTCTTTATCAAGGTTCCAGTGACAGGTTTTGATTTTTTTTTTTTTTAATGTAAAGTTGTAAATTCACTTTCCTTTTATCTCGTTACCTATTCTTACTGAAAGTAGAATGATCAAATATCATTTCTAAACCATTATTCTAAGTTTCTAAAATTCATTATGCATTTTCCAATTTCGTTTGTATCATTTAATAAATATATAGCATTTTCACCGTTTTTTGAACTTTTTAAATGGTTATATAACATTTTCACAGTATTTGGAGAACTTTCCAAAGGGAAAGTACTAAACTAAGTAAAAAGAAAAAGTTTGCTTTGGCAAAAAAAAAAAAAAGAAAAAGTTTGCAAACGAATTTCTAGTTCACTTTGAAGCAAATATATTAACGATAGACCCACAGTTGGACAAAATTAAAGTTAAAAAAAAAAAAATCAACTTGTCTCCTCCCATAATTATATAAGTCCCCATGTATCTGTAGCAGTCCAAGACCCAACCGCAATCCAAAGTGTATACTCCACACCATTTTCAGTTTCATCCATCTCTCGAGCTGAAAATCAAAATTTTCGTACACCCAAGAAAAAAGAAACAAATAGTGAGTGCCCAATTCAAAAGCAGAGAATAAATCAATCACATCCTTGTCCTTTTTATGATAAAATGAAATCTTTCTTATCAAAACAAAATAAAAAAACATTGTTGTATCACAGATAATTATACTTCTCTTTATACTAGGGTGCATAAGATAACCGAAAATTCGGTTTTTGAACCAGAATCGGAATCGAATCGACCGAAAATTCGGTTCGGTTATCAGTGCAATAGAGGAAGTAACCGATTTTTTTGGTTCGGCGTTCGGTTTCGCTAGTTTCAGAACCGAACCGAACCGAAACCATATGACTTCGTTTTATATATTTCCCAATAACATAACCTAACCTAACCCTAAAAAATTAGATTCATTTCTTCTCTTTTCATTTCTTCGACTCGCCTCTCTGCTCTCTCACCCATCCACGCCGCACGACATCCCCGCCGCCCCGTTCCCGTTCTCCATCGTCAAATACCGACGAATCGGCGATCAAGCTTCAGTCGAAGAAGGCCAGCGTTCCTTTCATTTCTTCGACTCGCCTCTCTGCTCTCTCACCCATCCACGCCGCGCGACATCCTCTCCGCCCCGTTTCCCGTCTTCCGTCGTCAAATACCGGCGAATCGGCAATCAACCTTCAATCGAAGAAGGCCGGCGTTCCTCAGGTTAGTTTTTAGCTTCTTTCTTCTGTTAACTTATGATTGTTTATTTTCGTTCATTTATTCTTGACAGCTTTGTGATGATTCTGTTGTGTTGGGTTGAGTTTTGTGTGATTGCATTTGGCTAAATTATGTTTTGTGTGATGATTTCATGTTGTTGAAGCAGCAGTTTTCGTCATCAATTTTGTTTTTATATTTTGGTAAATGACTCCTTATATTTTGCAAGTTATTAAAATCCCTTGAGCAGGTAATATATTTTCTGATTCATAAATTGCTTTGATATGGTCTCATGCATTTTTTCAGTAATCTCTG
>CATIWJ010079280.1:0-11069 GCA_949640765.1 Croton laevigatus | reverse complement strand
CTCTTTACTTATCTTACTTATAATTTGTTTACTTTTTATTTATAATAGTTTATGATTTCTTACATTTTGTTTATTACATGTTTACTATGCCTATAACTTAATTCATTTGTTGTTTACAATATGGTCACTATACTTATAAATAGGTTTACTTCTGGTTTACCCTTAGCTTACTATGTTAATAATCTATTAGCTTATGGTTTATCATTGGTTCATTATGCTTAAGATTCATTTATTTCCTTTTACAACACATTTCCTTCCTTAACCTTTCATATTATGAATCACTTTTATCTCCCCCTGATCAGATCATTCAGCTTTTCAGACATTATAGATTTCGGGCGTTACACCCGTTATATCTTTCAAACCGCGCGTTTTCTAAAAATTCTGTGTCGCTTCGTTGCGACTAGTTAAATCTCGAGATTTCGTATTTATGATCAATTTTGGGCAGTATCAAGACCCTACGTAACTTTTTACAAAATTACGCTTAGGTCCCTAATACTGCCTATGGAGCCCATTGAGCCCCGTTGAACCTCTTTGGCCTATCTGTCTCCGGACGCACTGGTTATATTTCCAAGACCTTTATTTATCACACATCTTCCATTATTTACAGTATTTATAGTCACTTTACAGAGCTTCCCAGACCGTCGCCCGACCTCGGTGCCCTGTTGGATCCCGTGTCGTGCGTGTACTTAGTACTTACTTGGAATACTTGAAAAAGTGGACGTTACATGATGAGGTGGATATAGCTACTCCGTTGTTTCACATGTGGGTCATAGAACGTAGCATATACCTACTCCAATGTTTTTTAATTCAATTTACAACTCACATTTCACATTTCATATCAATAAACACTGCGCAGTTAAATCATATGTCGCGAGATATCATTATCACTAGGGTTCCATAGACCAAGTAGAGTATAAACAATTTCATTTCTCAATAACAATTTCTCAATATTTAACCTCATTTAATTTAAATATTCATAACTCCAATATTCATATTCAATAATAAAATCCATTTCCGATGCTTTAATAAAAATAATAGTCATCGAAAATAATATTAAATCTCATTTAAATGAAATTCTACTTTTATCGAGCCGGTAACATCGCGTCTACGATTACCGCAAAGGTACTAAAAATTCATAAAAAATCATAATTTAAATCGAACACACGTTCGAGTTCTTAACAAAATCAATTATTTAAATTCAGCAAAACTAACAGCAATTTTAAATTAAACATTTAAAACGAAATTCAGTTCAAATACTAAAAAGTACCGAACCTGGTTTATTTGCTATACGCTAAACTTTCAAAAATTCCCTTCCGTTCCTTGATTTAGCTTAGTGTCCAGGCCCTAATTTAATTTAAGTTTACCATATATATATTTATTTAGGCCCTAAAATAATTAATTTCTCAAAATAAATCCTATATACCCTTAAAAATATTCTGTTGGACTCAATTGAAAATCCAAATAAAGTTCAGGGGTTAAAATCATTGACGGAAGGACTTACTTGCAAAGCGAAGGTGACCTTAGGTGTGCGCATAAGAATGCATCTGACTTCAGGAACCAAAAGCATAATTTTAGCAAAACGCCGTTGTTTTGGTTAATACGCAGCTCTCCTCTGCGTTTAAATCTTCTCCTTCACCCGAATTCCTCTGTGACGGGTTCACCAGACCCGTTTACCCGCGTCGGCCCATTAGCTATTTCGGCCACATCAGGCGGCAAGTAAGGTACCAAACTTCTCCTCTTGACGTTTCTGATCTGGAACTGGCCTTAGAAAAGACGGATGGTGATCGGAGCTCTTTAAAAATGCGTTTGAAGCTTTCGGGTAACCCGAGTACTTATCGGATGATTCGAACAGATCTAGGCCTTCCGGCGGTGGGTCGAGCTACTTCTTTCACTGAACCAGTTTAAAACAATCTCAGGTTTCGTTTTCTGGCTTCAGAATCAGAGTTTAATAGAGAAATTAAAAGATATCTATTTTGAATTTTCCTTCCCTTTTCTTTACGAACTGGAACTTCTCAAATCTTCATTCTGTCAAATTTTATTATTCTTCATGCTTAACCCACAATCCACACATTATGCCTCTAATTACTTACTTTAATCAACAATCCCAAACTTACCAATATGAGAGTTTCAGACCAAAGAGAAAATTTTCTTGAGTTTTCGATTAGTTGGAGAGGAAAAATGAACTCTGCATTTGTTTTTGTTTCCCTCACCGCTTGCTACCAAAACATGTGCACACAACACACTGCCACGTTACATTTTCTTTCAAAATTCCTGCTTGAATTCCTCAAAGTCCCTCTTATACAACTTAGTCTTCAAATTGCCACTTGCATTACAATTTAACTATGCAAAAATTACAAGTTTGTCTTTGAATTTCCGTAGAGTTGCGATTAAATCCTTATAACACCGTCAATTCTCCGTTATTCAAATTTTTCGGATGTGACAATTTCTGTATCCATCGTGGCTTTAGAATCTGTGTTTAGCACAAGTGAAAAATTTGTAAGTCCTCATCGTAGTAGGCTTCATCCTAAAACCTTGGAAGCATTAATGTGTGCACAAGACTGGTTATGGACTAAATTAAAAAATACTCAATACTAAACATATAATTAATAAAATTTTGTGCCTTCATGTGTTAAAATTATAATCATATTATTTATTTTCAAATTAGATTCTTGTTCAAATCCACTTTCTGGGTGTTCTACATTTTATGAGGATTTAGATGTGGATGATGAGGTAAATAAAAAACTATATTTTATATTCCTTGATTTTGGTTTTTTTATTGTTGAATAATATCAAAAAGAAATATTATATTTATCTTATATTTGAATTTTTTGAATTGTAGGTTGAATCTTTTGTGGAGACTAATTGAGGAGACAATGCTGCAATAAGAAGAAATAATTTCTTTTTAAATTTTGAGATATTATATTTTTTTAATAGAAAAATAAATATGAATTTATTAATAGTTATTTTAAATTCTATGGGTTATTAATATATCATTTTCTTTATTAGTTTATAGTATATAAATTAAAAGTATTTTTTTTATATTTTGCGATCCAATTATTAATTAAAATTAATATTAATAATTTTTTTAAAAAATTTGAAATGGAGATGGGGAATCCCACGAAAATGGGGATCTCCACGGAGATAGAGATAGGGATGGGGGAAAATTTATCCCCGTGAATGAGATGTGGAATAAATTATAGAGCAAGGCTACATCTCTCGCCTCTCGAATTCGAGATCTATAGAAACACGTTAACGTGATTTAAAACACGTTGTAAATCACGTTAACGTGTTTCTATAGATCTCGAATTCGAGAGGCGAGAGGAAAAACATTATTCTAAATTATATATGTGGGATGAGGATGGAAAATGTATCCCCGCCCCTACCCGCTCCACGCCCATCCCTAAGTTCACCCTCATGAAAACATATTACCCAACAAAAGTCTTATCATGTCACAATTATTTTAAAATTCATTAAAATATTAATTATTGTAATTAATTATGTAAACATGTTTTCTTTTTCTCTTTCTTTAATATAAAGCAGCACTAATGAATCAGAGTAATATTGTAGGCTATAATTCTCCCACGCACCAAATTGGTACTAATAATGTATCTGACAAGGATCAAACTCAAAACGTTCATATTCTACAATTTTCGTAAAAAGTAAATTGACCAACATGTCACATTCTTGTTCACGTTTCCTTTTGTCTTACTTTAAGCTAGCTTCATATATACAAAGAAAGGGAACTTAATTAAAAGATATAAAATTAAAACAATCATAATGATTAATTTCTCAACCAAAACCAAAATACAGTTTGTTTTTAGAACTAAACTTGTAGTTGCCACGATGGGTCATCCTTCGTACATTTTGTTACAATCATTAAAACAAATCTATTGATGGAAAAAAAAAATTTATATGAATTCATAGGTTAACAATAATCTTGATTTATTTGTGATGAAAGATCAAAATATTGATTTCATCCAAATGTAAATTTTTCTACATGCTTAATGATGAAGGAGAAAGGAAGCACATTTACATTAATTTACAATAAATTTCAGCATGCTTTTCTACTATTTATAGCACATTTATTTTTAGTTTCTTTCTCTCTTTTATGCCATTTTACATTATTTTTGTTGAGTGTTTTTATGGAGGAACAAAATTTAAATTGAGTATGAGTCAAATTAGCATTTAATGGCATTGAGTCAATCAAAATCTGAGATCTAAATTAATTTTTCTCTCTTAAGAATTGTTTCTTTTATGTTTATTATGTGTTTATTTGTTCATGCATTGTAACACCCCTTAACCCGACTATTACTAGTCAAGCTAAGTGTGTCATATCTGATGCAACTTCGTATACAAAACATTACCTGAGAAAAATATCTTTTTTCTATGTTGTTATCTGTTCTGACATTTGACTTCTATTACGCAGTATATGCCATACTAAGTATTTCTGGTGAGCCTGATTCTACTGGACTGTTTTAGTTTCCTTCGTGTCGTTTCGCAACCTACAAGTTTAGCAGACAGTAAACTTGCTAAACATTATACTTAGTGGATACTTTATACTTATTTAAAGTAAACACACATATTTGCATCATATATGTATCACAAATAGCAAATATTGGTGGCATACATCCAATAAAGCAGTACTACAATTCAAATGCGTATAACAAATATTTCAATTGCATAGGAATGCAAGTGAATTCACTTGTAAGGTCAAATATAGGCACTATTAAGAACTTCCGAAACCCCATTTCCAACCTTGTCCTTGCCTTTTAAAGAAATTTCATTTAGGTCCTTTTAAGGTCCATCTTAACCTTGCTGCAGTCCTCTATTAATAACTTTTTGTATATTATTCCATATTCAATAATTCTTGTATCAAATGAAACTATACATCTAGTATATGTCGTGTTAAGATTTTGGATCCATCCGAGCCATAAATGATTTTTAGCGTCATTTTCCGTCGGACCCGGTTGTACTGCCTTAGGCAGCCTACACCCCGTTTACTAATTCGATCATATCTTGGTTCATACACATCCAAATTAGGTGGTTCTTATTTCTACATCTAGAAAACATGTAACACCCCTTATATACCTACAGAAGTAGGCCTATAAGAGGGTTACACGTGTCTTTGTATGGTATACAGAATATAAAAAAAATTTTATTACTAATTACAAAATACAAGTATTACATTACAAGATAAATTATACATCTTTCAATTCCTAACCTAGCTTTTACAGCTTTACAGTATATGCCATTTAAACTTCTAAGCGATCCTGACGCTGAACAGATATACTGGTTCTTTCTTGACTTTTGCTCCTGATACCTACAAGTTAGCAAACACTAACTTGCTGAGCTACGAGTTCAGTGGATACTTTACTTAAATAAATGTAAACAGAACACAATTATTCACAACCCAACAGATACCATAGACAATAGCAATCACAACATCACATAGCAGTTCAGGCATCACAACACATTAGTAAGTATAAGTAAAGTATCAAACCTGGTTGTAGCCGTCCATCCTCTGCTTCTCATTCTTGTCCGTGCTTTGGTTAGTTCCTATAGTAATCTAATTTAATAGTTTACAACTTAATTAATTCATTGCTTTAGTTATATTTTAAATGCTTCTATTATTCCTATAAAATTCATTTTACTTATATTTCTTTCTTAATTAGCCATATGTATATTTGTCTCTCGCTTATTCATCCTAAATTTGGTTATGACGATAAGATATTTATTATTTAAGCTATTAATTCATTCTTTTCTAATTTATTCTTATTATTTCGAGCTCTAACCAATTTATTAAGTATCCTCTTATTATTTCTACTACACTCGGTGCGCACTCTGATTACAACCTCTCCCATTAAGTCCCTAATTGTTCTGCTAATTTAGTTCATTTTATGCTTTAGCGTCTCTAACTGTACTAATTTATCTATTCAATTACTTTTCCTTAATTAACTATCAAAATTATACTTTACATTTCTATTTCATTCACTAATTAAATCCCTAATTAGTTATATTGCATCTCACATTTATCAATTTATTATTATTTTCCAATGTCCATTATTTTACGTCCGACTATTTACATTGTAAATTATTGTTATTACTACTTTTATTATTATAATTATATATTCGATTTTATCAATTCAATTTGAACCCCATTTTAATATATACTCACTTGGTGTCCATATTCAATTTAAACTACATCGATTGTGTTTTATTTATCTTAATTATCCTAGTTAGTGCCGCTCTAATTATCGTTATCTCCATTTATCTATTTTATCCATATTTTATTTATTTCCAATTATTAAACATAATTTAATTAATTTGGTACTTTTAAGATATTCGCATTTTTGGTCAATCTGATTCCCGATTCATCAAACGGAGTCCAAATTTAGGTTCGGAACGTCGAAACGATGCGTTCTGTCCAAAAATCGTTCACCGGAGGGGAATATTCCGGTCGCCGAAAAATCCCAAACTCATCGGATTTCAAATCCGAGCACACCAACAGATTCATCTCAAAGCAAGGATTCTAAATATGCAAATACTTCCAACAGACTGCCGGCCGTTTGGCCGGAAATTCAAGAAATCCGAATGGTCGGTCGCCGAAAAACTCATCTTCCGTTTTCGGTGACCAATCAACCTAATCTCTATGTCAAATTGAAGCTCAGGTGAAGGGGATTCAGATTTTACCTTAAAACTGGCCGGACTACAGCCGGAGGAGGTCGGAAAATCGCTCCAAAGTGTTCGGTGAACAGTGACGCGAGGGAAACGGCGGATCTTCAGGCCGCGAGTATGGCCGGAGAAATGGTCGGCTGATGACGGTGCTTAGCTCCTCGGACTCCTCAAGCCTTCCTCTTTCCGATCTCCGGCGAGTAGAGGGAAGAAGATTGGCGGTGGTGGCGGAGATCGCGTCGACAGTCGCGATCTCTCCCCCCTCCCCCTTCTCTCACTTCTGTTTCTCTTTCTTTATTTCTTCCTTGATTTCTTTGGTTTTTTCTATCACGGTGGCCGGTAAAGAAGAGGAGGTGGTACCGATGGAGCTGGTTGACGGCGAGGGCATGGCGGCGACGCTGGGCGACCGGCAGTCCGCTGTCTCCTCTTCCCTTCTTCTTCTTCTTCTTTCTTTTCCTTTCTTTTCTTTCCATTTTTCCTTTTTCCCGTGCCAGATTATGCTCCCCTCTCTATTTTCCAATTACCTCCTTCCTTCCACAATATTCTACAATCTTCTCCCAAATTATTATTATTATTATTTTCCATCCTCCTTCTACACACTTCCAATTTACATCCACCACACAATTATTTTATTATTATTTTATTCTCTCCTAAATCCTTCTACACACTTCTAATTTTATATATATACCACATATTATTATTATTATTATTATTATTATTATTATTAAATATCATAACTTAATATTATAATTATTTTATCCCCTTACTTTGGATCAGTTAAAATTATTGAATTCTCGGGTTCATACTAACACGTTAGTTTACTAGCGTACTTTCCGTTTTCATAATTTCTATATCGGGCTCCGCATTTATCAAACTTTATCTAAGTGTTGGATTTTCGGTGGATTACAATTATAAGCTTAATATATCCTTTTGTTAATTTAGCTTATTTATTAATAATTATTTCTATCATTATAATTAGGATACTTGACTCAAGTATTATTTTTATGTGGTGTTTATTTCTATTTATCTCTTAAATAATCTTTATGAAAATCATTCGTATTTACTCATTCTCGTTGACCTCTTTAATCATTCTTCCCATCTAGATTAATCTGATTCAAATTGCATTCTGTCAATATTGTTAGATTCCGAGGAACCGTCGCGCGCGAGACCAGGTGGTTACGAGCGAGACGAGCCTCAAGAAGATCATCACGAGCGTGACAACCACACGATGCGTGACGGTCGCGTGCGCGATGAATGCCATAAAATCCTTCTATTCTCCATAAGGTAGTCGCGAGCGCGATGACCACACCGGGGCGAGATGGTCGCGAGCGCGACACCTGATCGGGATGTGACATAACACATAAAGGAACAACTTTTAAGTTTTACACTTTTACAAAAATAGGTCTTTTTGGGGTCCAAAATCTAGATCGAACCCGCAGGTTCAGCCTAAGTCTAATTTTCTTGTTTTTGCGGAATTCCCTTTACGTACGATTCCAGAAACTACCGTAATTATACCGTTGTGATCCATTTAGCCTCGAGATCCCATAATTAATACATTATCAAGATTTTACACAACTTTTAAAAAAATTACATTTAGTCCCTAACTTTTTCCAAAATTCCCATTAGGTTCTTTATGCTCCTGGGACCCTATTTCGCCTCCCGGGTATGGTCGGCGCCTGTCTGTAGCCCTATTATAATTCATATTATCGAATTTACGTATTTAGGGTCGACTTTCCACAGAGGTCACCCATCTTAACTTTGACCTTGGCCTGAGCACGTTTAACTTCGGAAGTTCGGCGAATTTCTCCGCGATCTCTCCGAGTCGACGCGCCCAGACTGTATCATCTGAATCTACATTTATCAAATGTTACGTCTATACTCGATTTCCTTATTTCTCTATTTGCAATTCGTGTATAATTCACGTATTTCTTTATTTCTCTGTTTATTTACTTTTCGTTTATCATTTATCTGCTTTATTTATAATTTATTTATTTTTATTTACTTCCTATCTACCATATTTTCTACTTCTTTCTCTTTCATTATTCAACTCCTATTTACCTTACATTTACTATTTTTCTATCATTTATTTACCCTCCTTTATGATATATTATTCTCGCAACTCCTTGTTAATGGTCCCTTATTCCTATCCATTCATTAGATTACTTGTACTTCTATTGTTATCGAGTTTTAGGATGTTACATGTATTGTCTTTAAAATATTTTTTTTTATTATTTTTGCTCTAAAAGGCTAGTCTCTAAATTTACTTTAGGATGAGGGATTAATGCGCTTTTGTAATAAAATATATTTTCGCCAGGTTAGTCAGACACACTTTATAGGTTTTTCCTTAATTTTTTCTTCGAAAAAATAAATTAAGATGGCAACTCTTTCAATTTTTCTTATGTATTTTGTAAGTCACTATTTTTTTAGTTTTCTTCAAATCAATTTTGAACTTGTACGTTAGAATCATTAAGTTACAAGCGTATATTTATATTAGATACTAGAGCTCACGCCTCTTAGTCTACTCATTACCACACTTTAAAATTTATATTATTCTATAATAACAAATAAATTATTTTATAACTTAATTTAATTTTTTATAAATAATTTAATTTGAATTCTATAATATATAAAGTATGTTAGTAAATTTTAAAAAATTATTCCCATTTATAGTCGTTAAATTTTAAAATATTAAATTTTGAATATATAAATAACTTAATTTACAATTTCTAACTAAATAATAATAATAATAAGAATTTTTAAATATTTTTAAATTAATAATTTAAATAATATTGTTCTAGCTTTGCACAAAGAAATGGGGGATATGAGGAAAATTATTCCACAAATATAAATAATTTAGAAAAGATTTTTATTGTACAAAATAATGTAAAAACTAACAACTTATAGTAAGAAAAAAACACTTGGTCAATTAATTGTGTAAAATTAGCTATCTAACTAAAAAAAAAAAAAAATACTTTCATCTTGAGAGAGTATATTATATTCTCTATTCTATAAATATTTCAAAAATTAATATTAATTAATACCACACATTTAATAACTAAAAAATTTAATAAATAAATTCTAAAAACACATTTTAATTAAAAAATTAATTTATTATTCTATTAATATAATTTTTTTTAATTTTCTAAAAATAAAATTTAAAAAATTTATTTATATTATAATATTGCTAATTTAATATTATATATTATAAAAATAATAATAATAAAAAATAAATACAATAAAAATTATAATTTATAATAAAAAATATTAAATTATATTAATAAAAGAATGTATACTCTATATTAAAAAAAAATTAAATAAAAAATTACTAATAAAAAATCTTAATAATACAATTAAATCGACAAAATCTTCAAATGAAATTAATGCATCTAATGTATTTGTTGTTTCCTTCCAAACCTAAAAAAAATAACAAATATCAATAAAAAAAATGACAAATAAAAATATAAATCAATAGCTGCAAAATCAAAAATTTCAAACAATTCAACTTTAATTCAACGGCTGTTCAACACATATTCAACAACTTACGAGTTTTAAAAAACTAAACTAAAACAGCAGAAAAAAGACTCTTACTAACTAAAATTTGCAAAAACAAGAATTTTGGAACAATTCAACTTTGATTCAACATGTAACACCCCATCTAAGTCTTGGGTTAAGCCCAAATGGAATGCTACATTCCGTATCATTTCAACCCAACCCGTGAGCAAGCCGAGGTGAAATGCTACGTGTTCGGTTGAACTTTGGTAATTCCCTTTATTTACTATTTTAACATATCAAAATTTGTGGGAAATTTTCGCCGGAATTTGCTTTTATTAGAATTAGATCCTATGAGCCCATCATTTACTTCGCTTACATGTCTTATCATACTAACCTATTTACTTGCAACCACTACACAATCATTTCCAATCACACAATATCAAAATATATGTATATGCTTATACAAGCACACACTCACAAATATATCTACCTATTAC
Source organism: Croton laevigatus (assembly GCA_949640765.1). Taxonomy (NCBI): domain Eukaryota; kingdom Viridiplantae; phylum Streptophyta; class Magnoliopsida; order Malpighiales; family Euphorbiaceae; genus Croton; species Croton laevigatus. The sequence goes on along the minus strand of CATIWJ010079280.1, from coordinate 408 downwards.
AAATCCGAAATAAATACATATTTATAGTATATTCCTACACTACTAGCTATTAACTAAAGTTATTACACCATAATAAATATAATAATGATAAAGTGCTAACTTTATGTACATGCCAAAAGCTATTACAAAACATAATATGTAACATCCCATTCTCTCATTAGTAGGTATTTCACAAGTTTTCGGTAGCTAACAGTGTTTTCTATAGGCGTTCCGAATCTCGAGGTCTAGAATCGTCGATGACGATCTCGAAATGCGAGTTAGCATTTCCCAAGAGTTGAGGTAAACCTCTAATTGTTAGCAAATGTTGGACTTATGAACTTGGGCTTAAGGTTGTTATGATGGACCAAGCCCACACTTATGGATTTAATGGTGGAGCCCAAGAAAAATTACTATAAATACTTGACTAAA
>CATIWJ010079274.1:0-13032 GCA_949640765.1 Croton laevigatus | reverse complement strand
TTTGCTGTTAAGCATTTAAGTCATTTGCATTATTTTCTTGGTGTTGAAGCAGAATGGGTATCGAAAGGCCTCTTTTTGCATCAGACGAAGTATGTTAATGATTTGTTAGTACGAGCACAGATGCATGAATGTAGTCCTATTACTACACCTGTTAACATAAGTCAAAAACTGTCTCTTACGGGTGGTGAAGCGTTTCATGATCGTACTCTTTTTCGGTCTATTGTTGGGGGTTTGCAATATCTTACATTTACTAGGCCGGATATTGCCTTTGCTGTGGGTAATGTTTCTCGTTTTATGCATTCTCCTACTTTAGATCATTGGATTGCTGTTAAGCGCATCTTGCGTTATCTTCGTGGCACAGTGAGTTATGGAATCATACTTCGGCCAAGTAAGGTTCTTCTCACAGGTTTTTCTGATTCTGACTGGGCAAGTTGCTTGGATGATCGTAAGTCTACCACAGGTTTTAGCATTTTTCTTGGTTGTAATCTTATTTCGTGGTGTTCACGAAAACAACGGGCTGTGTCTCGTTCTTCCATAGAGGCTGAATACCGGGCCTTGGCTTCGGCAACATCTGAATTGCATTGGCTTCAAATTTTTCTCAAAGAAATTGGTTTCTCTAAGTTGCCTACTCCAACTTTATTCTGTGATAATCTTAGTGCTACTTACTTGACTCATAATCCAGTGTATCATGGTCGGAGTAAACACCTTGAGGTTGACTTTCACTTTGTTCGGGACCGTGTGTCTACTGGTTCCCTTCGTGTTTCCTTTCTTCCCTCTACTGATCAAATTGCAGATTCTTTGACAAAGGGTCTATCTAAGCGACGTTTTCTTTGGTTACGTGACAAGTTGACTGTTCGTTGCTTTCCCAGTTCAACTTGAGGGGCGGTATAAGGGAAATATAAGCTGTACAATCTATTTGTAATTATCCTATAGTAACTAGACTTATTGTGTAATTGTCCACCCTAATTGGGTGTGTATATGTTGTATAAATATGTGTTAAAAATCAATAATATACAGTTCTTCACAGCCGTTTACTGGGGACATGTGGTTTTTTCCAAAAAAAAAATATAGAAGAGTAAGCTAACCGTCCGGTAACTATGTAAACCACACAATTAGAGTAACCCTTCTTAAGCATTAAATTAAAACTAACAGTGTGATTGATAAAAATCTAATCAAGGCGGTTATGATTGGAATTGCAACTAAATGTAACATTTAATATCAAAAGAAAATTATAGACATTTTGTAAATAAATTATATCACCTATCGTCTTAAAAAAATAACCAGGAAATAAATAATTTGCATGTAAATCAAAAAAACTTATTTAAAAATCGATATGTTAATTTAAAAATCAACTTAACATAGAATAGTAGTCACATTCTTACCTTCAAAATAAAAAGATGATATGTATATTCCAGAAATGAAACTTGAACTTGGAAACTTGGATTGTTACTAAAAAGGAGTAATGCAAAGACAAATATGAGATGTGGAAGAGAAATGCTAAGTAACTGTTAGGGAAAAGAGGTGATGATATAAGGAGGTAGAGCTCGAGCCGAAGAGAGGAGACAAGGTAGACTAAAGAAATCATAATCATAATTTAAAGAGAAATTGGAAATAAATATAGACAAAAGGATTGGTGGGGCCAAGCTATCTTACAGAATATAATTTAGAGGGATCCACACACGCGGAGTAAAAAATAATTATTAGTGTTGTTAAATTTACTTTACTACGTAAATTTAAAAATTAATTGGTCAAACTTTTTTTAAGAAAAAAAAAATCATCCATAAGATAATATCAAATTTATATATTACATTTAATAACAAATTAAAATTCTAGTGGGTTCATTTGGACCTAAATGGACCCATCTAACTATGCCATTAAGTTCACACACAATATAACTTTACATACAATGCTAAAAAAATAAAGGACGGATATTCGAGTTTGAGTGGTGCTAACTCTAACTCCTAATATAATCAACAACATTCATAATATATATATATATATATATATATATATATATATATATAGACACACACACACACAATTAAAACGTCAATCCTTTTGGGTCAGTAGCGCCTTTCTTCTAAAAGAGCACATAAATTATCCCGATTAAATATGCATCATAAAATAGACATGAACTTGAACACTTCTTGAATTAATTAAAAAAAAAATTAAACTAAAATAAAATATTATGTAAAAAAAATAAAATAAAATAATACTATATATATATTGTTGGTCCTTTGGCAACTAAGAGGGAGTGAATTAATGGCCTTCTAAAATTTGAAATGAAAATTTGGTGGGCAATTAGAAGGATTTTTATAATGGTTCGGCCAAAAACTCTTTGCCTACGTCCACTTCTCCAATCGTAGAAAGGAATTGGGTTCCACTAATACAAAGAAGAAATACAAGAGGTTTTACAAGTTCACCTCAAACTTAGGGTTTGTGATCACTCTAAACTTAAATGACAAGAACAAGAATTTAAAGCTCACTCTCAAACTATAACAACTAAATAAAATGTGGGTTTAATGCTAACCCAACTAACAAAAGTACTCAAAATTAATTGAAGATAATAAAGAAAGAGATTTGCACAATGACGTTGTTGAGAGCATTGAATATGGTAGTTGTCTAACCTTATTCATACAAATTTGAAGGGTATTTATACCCATGCAAAGTAAACTAGCCGTTGGAGTTAATTCAGCAGAAAATAAGCTTTGTTTTGTGCAGAGCACGTCGCGGTCGCAATGATTGTCACGGTCGCGATGTTTCTCAACGGGTAGTTCCACCGGATACTACAGGATACGTTGTCAGGCGGCTCATTAAATGCACTATCCGTTGAAGTCTAAAGTTTGGCATGTCGCGGACGAGATGTACCATGGTCGCGGTCGCTATGAGTTCGTTGTACTTTTGGAATGACCATTTGAATTTTGCATTACGGGCGAGACATAAGTGTTGCGGTCGTGACAAAATCTTGAAATGCTTCTGACTATCTGATGATTTCATCACGGTCGAGATGATTGTATCGTGGTCGCGATGATCTTACTAGGATGATATCTCGGTCGAGATATGGTCAGCCACGAGCGAGACAAAATCTTGATTTGCTTCTTTCTCTTTGTTCATTTTGTCGCGGTCCAGATTAATTGATCGCGGTCGCGACTGTCTTGCCCATCTTAGATCTCGGTCAAGATTGAAGTATCACAGTCGCGACATACTTGCCAGAACTTGTCTTTGAACAATTTATAGAGGTTCTATTTGCATGAGCCTTTTTTAAACTGAAAAACAAAGTTTAACAACTTGAAAGAGATTAGTGAATCACAGACTGAAGTATTTTTGTCAAAAACTCAAAACTTAAGGGATTTTGTCAACAATCTCCCCCTTTTTGATTTTTTGACAAAATACTTAAGTTGTGATAAAAATAAATAATGCATGGATTCAAGTTGTTAATGACAAGTACTTGATTACAAAAAGAATAAACTACTCATAATTTTATTACTCCCCCTCAATTTAATATCTCAAAGAAATGTTTCATTATATTAATCATATTAGCACAAAACATAAGACAAACATAAGACACACAACTCATTTCTCCCCCTTTGACAAAAATAGCAAAAATAATATAAAGAGAAAATACTGAATTTCATTAAAGGTTAAGAACCATTACAAAGGAAAAGAAAGTAAGCAAGTGGAAAAAAATAATAAGAAGAGAAAATCAATCTTTAAACATTGGACCCTTTCCCCTTTTTGCAGCAGCGGCAGCGGACTTTTGAAGAGAAAACCTAGTTTCACCATCCATAGAAGAGCTGGATGAAGAGGAGGAGGATGAGAGACGAGGCTCGGAGGGACCAGCAGCAGGTGCAGATGGTGGAGGAAGAGGTTGATCATCATTGTCATCTGATTCAGAGGCAGATAAGCAAGAGATGCTGAATTTGAGGCAAAGAGCCTTTAACCATTTTTCACAATTTTTCAATTAGTGCTTGTCCTTCTTGTCTTGTGGAAGAGGAATAGAAGAAAAGAGTTCCTCTGTCCTAGGTCTTTTTGGAAGGTCTAGAGGGAGGAGGAGGCTATCTAGGTGATGCACCAATGGAGGGAATGTTGCCACGATAAGTGTGATCGGGTTTGGTGATAATCTTGGCAACATTGGTGAGATAGTCAAGATTAAATCGAAGGTTATGGAATATCTTGGTGTCATGAGCCCTAAATCTCTTCACTTCATCACTTTCCCAATCTACCACTCTAGAAGCAAAGTATGTGAGGAGGCTAGAAACATTGGGACTCATTTTGGAGGAGTTTCTGATAACCTCACAATGGTCAATGAAGATTGTTGGGCCACAGAAAGGTGTAGAGGTGTGGGCACAATAAAGAAGGAAAGCATCTTTTTGACTTACCTTATTGCCTCCCACTTTGGCAAGGATGGAATTTGTGATGACTTGATGAAGTATCCAAAGAGGAAGAGTCTTTAAGGCACTTGCTTTGGCATACTTAGAATCATGAACTTGATCCATCGAGATTTATTGCCAAGTGTTGGTGATTTCCGAGAAGAGAATATCGGTGAAGTGGTAAACATCACCAAGAGGGAAATCGAAAATAGGGGCAATTTCATCCCTTGTGAAGGTGTAGGGCTTTCCAAAGATAGTTATATGAAATGTTTTAAGGGTGGTAGTATGACCGAATTCGGTAAAATTGTAGGCTACAAGAGATGCAAGCATCTTACAAGTTAAGGTTTTAAGGCCATTCATTTGAAGAGTGGAGAGGGAAAGAAGTGAAGCTTGAGTTAAAAGGGCATTTACCTCATCTTGAATACCTAAGGTTTGAAGGGTGCCTTCATCAAGAACTCGAATCTTTTCAAACTTCTTGGCATATTGCTTTTGAAAAAGCTTGTATTGATGAGGAGTGAGAGTGTTTGGTGCATGGTTGGGTAAAAGGGAAGGGAGAGCAGGCTCTGTAGGGGCAGATCTTCCTCTTCTAGGAACTCTACGTGCCATTGCTTAAAGAGAGAGAGAGAGATTGATGGAGGAAGAAGAGAGAAAATTTTTGAAAATTTTTGAGGAAAATAGATTTTGGAGTATGTAGATAATGAATAGTATTTAAAAGTTGAGGTTTTTATAGAGAGAAAGCCTAAAAATAGCCGTTTGAGGCAGTTAATAAGGTTTGAAAGTGGTTTTGAAATTTGAAAAAACGATCTGCCATAACTACAGACAGAGTTGCGGTCACGATCTCTAATGAAATTCAAACGGTAAAATTTGAAATAGATAAAACATTAATTACACATCCTTTGAAAATGCCACGTGTCAACGGTACAAATTTTGAAATTTTGTCACGGACGAGACACATAGATGTCGCAGCCGCGACAATGGAAAAGATGAAGCCAAAGGTGAATTGGGAGATCTCGCGCAAGACCTGTTGTCTCGGTCGAGATGTTGAGGTCATTTTGGAGTGTAAGTTAAGCATATGTGTTGCGGTCGCAACCTTGTTTCAGAACATTTTCTGCAGAGAAAAAAATATGCAGGGGGGTTTTGGAAACCAATTTTTGCACAGCAAATATACATTCATTTTACAGTCAAACACATATACTGATGCATGAGTAAGAAAAAAATAGTAAATTGATTTAGAGAAATGTACCGTCTATCATCCCTAATCTAAGGATGATTGAGTTAAGTTTTTCTTCATTAAGCGGCTTTGTGAAAATTTTCGCCAACTGGTTGTCCGTCTCCACGAACTCCAAGCATACATCACCACATTGCACATGGTCTCTAATAAAGTGATGCCTAATATCTATATGCTTAGTTCTAGAATGATTTATTGGATTCTTAGAAATGTTGATGGCACTAGTGTTATCACGCCTAATGGGTATGTGGTTTTGTTCTATGTCAAAATCATGCAATTGTTGTTTAATCCATAAGATTTGAGCATAACAAGCATCGGCCGCTATATACTCCGCTTCCGCAGTGGATAAAGCAACGGATGCTTGTTTCTTGCTAAACCAAGATACTAAACATTCACCTAGGAGATGGCATGTTCCTGAGGTACTTTTTCTATCTAATAGGCTTCCGACATAATCTGTATCGGAGTAGCCAGCTAGGTCAATGCATGTGTTTCTAAGATACCAAAGTCCTAAATGGAATGTTCCACACAAGTATTTCAAAAATTTTTTTATGGCATGCAAGTGCGATTCTTTAGGACATGTTTGAAAATGTGCACACAAGCAAATGGCATACATAATATCGGGTCTAGAGGCGATTAAGTATAAAAGAGATCCGACCATACCTCTATAAAGATTTTCACTAATAGGCGTACCCGATTCATCTTTATCAAGCTTGGTGGTTGTGCTCATAGAAGTCTTGCTACTTTTGGAGCCTTCAATTCCAAACTTCTTAAGAAGCTCTTTTGTATACTTTGCTTAGTTGATGAAGATCACATCCTTGGTTTGCTTTACTTGAAGACCTAGAAAGAACTTGAGTTTACCCATGAGGCTCATTTCAAATTCACTAGTTATTTTAGCACTAAAAGCTTCATACAAGGAAATGTTAGTAGCACCGAATATAATATCATCAACATATATTTGCACAACAAGCAAGTTACTATCATGCTTATGTATGAAAAGTGTGGTGTCAACTTTGCCCTTTCAAAACCATTTTGAATAAAAAAAGAACTAAGTCTTTCATATCAAGCTCTAGGAGCTTGTTTAAGACCATAAAAAGCTTTTTCAATTTTGAAAACATGATTGGGGAATTGGTGATGTTCAAAATCTGGAGGTTGTTCAACATACACCTCTTCCTCAATAAAACCATTTAAAAAAGCACTTTTGACATCCATTTGGAAAAGTTTGAAATTCATGTGGTATGCAAATGCAAGTAAAATCTTAATGGCTTCCAATCTAGCAATGGGGGCAAATGTTTCATCGAAATCAATGCCTTCTTCTTGATTGTAGCCCTTAGCAACTAACCTAGCCTTATTTCTAGTAATGACACTTTGCTCATCAAGTTTGTTTCTAAAAACCCACTTGGTGCCAATAATAGAATGGCTAAAAGGTCTTGGAACTAGTTTCCAAACCTTATTCCTCAAATTGATTGAGTTCCTCTTGCATAACAAGGGTCCAATTTTCATCATCTAAGGCCTCTTCAATGGTCTTAGGCTCAATTTGAGATATGAATGCTAAATGATTAAATGAGTTGAATTTAAAGTGTGTACTTACACCCTTAGATATCTCTCCAATGATAAGCTCCTTAGGGTGATCCTTCTTGAATTGTCAATCCTTAGGCAATTCCTTGTTTGCTTCATTGTTAGCATCTTGCTCCATATTGCTAAGCTCCCCCTCAACATCAACCACCTCTTTCCTTTGTCCTCACTTGGATCAAGTTGTTGATGTGAGGTTTGAGTTTGGTCCTCATCTAGAGAGAGCTTCTCAAAGTCACCTACAAAATTAAAAGAGATACCTTTATCTAGATCAAATGGATTAGTCTCATAAAATACAACATGCATAGACTTTTTAACAATCATACTTCTTTTGTTGAATACCCTATAGGACTTACTATTGGAGGCATAGCCTAAAAATATGCATTCATCCGATTTGGATGAAAATTTCCCAAGATTATCCTTGGTGTTTAATATGTAGCATTTGCAACCGAATACTCTAAGATGATATACATTAGGTTTTTTATTTTTCCAAAGCTCATAAAGACTTTTATTCAAAATTGATCTTTTGTAAACACGATTTATAATGTAACATACGGTGTTAAAGGCTTCCGCCCAAAAATATTTTGGTAAATTATACTCATTTAACATGGTGCATGCCATTTCAACAAGGGTTCTGTTTCTTCTTTCAACAATACCATTTTGTTGAAGAGTCCTAGGGGAGGAAAAAGTATATGTGATGCTATGTTCATCACAAAAAGACTCAAAAAGCTCATTTTGAAATTCTTCCCCATGGTCACTCCTAGTAGTAGAAATATCATAACCTGTTTGTTTTGAAATACGTTTTACAAAAGATTTGAAAGCATCAAAAGCATAACTTTTATGAGTTAAGAAAACAACCCAAGTAAACTTAGAGTAATCATCAACTATCACAAATGCATAATGCCTACCTCCTAAACTAGCAACTTTAGTAGGTCCAACTAAATCCATATGAATAAGTTCAAGGGGTTTAGTTATACTTACTTACTTCTTGGACTTGAAGAAAGATTGATGTTGTTTTCCATTTAACAAGCTTTGCACATATTGTCTTTTTAAAATTTGATTTGGAGCAATCTATTCACCAACTCCTTCTTTTTTAGATGCTCCAAGGTATCCATGCTAGCATGGCCTAGAATTTTATGCCATGTCCAAGAATCTACATCAAGAGAGACTAAACAAGCACCTTTCTCATTAGTAGTAGAGTCTAAATCAATCATATAAATGTTCTCTACCCTTTGCCCAATCAATACAATTAAGTTGTTATCAAACTTTATGACTATGCATTGTGTAGAGTCAAAGGTAACTTTACAACTCACGCCACAAATTTGGCTAATATTCAAAAGATTGTGTTTGAGCCCTCTAACTAACAAAACATGGTCAAGTGGAGTGTCCTTGCCAACTTTTCCAATGCCGATTACCTTACTGGTGGCATTGTTTCTAAAGGTGATGTGTCCACCATCCAATGAATCCAATTTGGTGAAAAACTTCATTTCACCACTCATATGACTTGAGCATCCACTATCCATTACCCATTTATTCTTCTTCATGGAGCTCTTTAGGCAAACCTACAAAAACATCACTTTGTTTTAGGTAGCCATACTAATTTGGGTCCTTGGAGGTTAGGTAATTGATCCATAGGGATCAATTTCAAATGCACTTTACGAATATAGCAATGTGTGTTCCTACGCCCAAATTTTATGCAATAGTAGCATTTAGTATTGTTCTTTCTATATGATGCATGATAAAGTTTCCTTATTTGGAACCTTGATTTGGCAACATAGGGTTTGGAACCATATCCACCCTTACTATATTTATTCCCATAAGCATGATGCACATGTTTCTCCTTTGATTGTTCAACCATTGGAGCTTTCCCCTCATCCTTTATAGGAACAAAGGTATCACATTTATGTACACAATCATTAGTTAATTTTTCAATTGACTCAACTTGAGGAGAACTAGATGATAAGACAAACTTTGTCTCCTTAGAGGCTTGACCCATAGTATAGCCTAAACCTCTAGTATCTTTGTGACCTCTAGTATCTTTGAGAGCATTATCAATGACTTGATTTCTCTCATAACTAGTAATGATTTCTTTCATTCTTTTGTTCTCCGACACTACATTAGAGCACTCAACAACACTACATCATCAATTTTTAAATATTTATTTTTGTTTTAGGATGAAGGACTCTTGGATGGAGATGTGGCTCACAGAATACAAGTTGGGTGGATGAAGTGGAAGGGTGCTTCAGGGGTTCTATGTGACAAGAAAATACCCCTTAAGGTGAAAGGTAAATTCTTTATATGGACAGTTGTGTGGCCAGCAATACTTTATAGGAGTGAATGTTGGGCACCAACGGGTCAACATCTCTATAAAATGAATGTGGCGGAGATGAGAATGTTAAGATGTATGTGTGGCCATACAAGGTTGGATAAAATCAAGAATGCTCATATTCGAGAGAAAGTCCACGTAGCAGAAATTAGTGATAAAGTGCGAGAAGGTAGACTTAGATGGTTTGGTCATGTTCTACAGAGGCCCCCACATGCGTCAGTGCGTAAATGTGAGAATTTGGTAGTCGAGGGGGCCAAGAGGGGTAGAGGAAGACCTAAGATTATATGGAAATAAGTAATAGCTAGTGATCTAAGAGCCTTGAATATCGATGCGGATTTGATTCATAACAGGTTTGAATGGAGACGTAAAATCCATATCGTGGATCATATCTAAGGATCGTGTTATATGCTCTTGTATTTCTTAGGCTTTCTTCTTTAATATCTGTTTGGAGAGCTTAACCGTTAGAGTGGGGCTAACTCTAATTCCTAACATAATTAACAACATTCATTAAAAATATATATATATATACAATTAAAACGTTAAACTTTTTGGGTTCGCAACGCTTTCTTCTAAAAGAGCATATAAATTATCCCGATTAAATATGTATCATAAAATAGAAATTAATTTGAAAACTTCTTGAATTAATTAAAAAAAAATTAAACTAAAATAAAATATTATGTAAAAAAATAAAATGAAATAATACTATATATATTATATTAATTTTTTCTCAATTTGCCAATGACAAATTTTATATATAACTCAAAATTTTAATTTAAAAAGTCTATGAATATATATAAAAAAAAGGAATATAATTTAAGTCTATAAAGGCCGCTCAAAGGTAAATTCCGGAATGGGTTTTCTGTCAATAATTCTGTCTCCCTGCACAAGAATAATAATGAGAAAATTTGATAAGTAATCAATCAGTGGAACCAAAAGTTAATATGTCAAAAGTTGCAGCCAGCCACCACTTACTTTTAAGAAACAATACTTCGACTTGGATGAAGATTTCAAATATTTGGCCAGTTTTCGAGTAGTTGGAAGCATCTTGTCTTTTTATTAGTTTCCACTGTTTTTAATTAAGTTGTGTAGTTTGTAGAATGCTGCAGAAACTGGTAGTTTCACTTATTCTTTTTTCTGAACTTTTTATGGTTAAAACTGTTGCCAATGATCATTAAAAACATGTAACACAAGTCAAGGCTTGCAACTAAGATTGTTGGCTCAAAACTTAATTAAAATGTGTGATCATTACAAGCATTCAGATGTAATTTCTATGTGCCACTTGTTTTGAGGTATGTTCTTGCAATTTTGAAATATATGATTATAAATAAGCTGGTGTTTTTTTACCAGCATGATTGCAATTAAAGACACCTGAACTAACGGCCATGGTAGTTCCTTATAAATTGTTTATTGGTTTTAATACGTATGATTCCCATCATACGTATCAAAATTACATCAGTTATATCAAACTTTGCAGTACAGTCGTGATGAAAACAAAATTACTTCATTTATATCAAAATTACATCATTTATATTGGACTCTTTTTTTTTTTTTTTTTGGCAAATTAAGGATTTCATGTTCAAAGGGTATGAAAAAACAAATTCAAAATTAAAAAAAAAAAAAAAATTAAACATGAAGGACTAAAGCAAATGAAGAATTGGATGAAACAATGTAATATTACTTGAAGAAAGTTGAAAAGAGCAGAACCTTCCCAGGCAATTCCATTGTAGGCAGCCACAAAAGCAAGAGAGAGATCTTCTCTTGTTCATGTGTAAATCTAGCATGTTTTAGTTATTAATTATCTACTTATTTTGTGATTTATTATGCTTAAATGTGAACTTTTACGTGCTTTTATATATTTTGGTTTGAGATTGCTAGATGTAATGAAAAGGAAGTATTTTGAGTATATTTAAGAAAATTTGAAGCAAAGGAACTACTATTAGAGTTTTCTAGACCTTTTTCTATGCTGCTAGACTTAGCCTTGGGCAAGGCTAATGGTCAGAACAGAGAATAACGGGCTGAACTTAATTTGGACGATGGACCCACGATTTCAACTGACGTTTTGGGCTTAAATAATAGCGTAGAAAGAAGAATTGAATATTTTTTATTGGGCAATTTTATTATATTATTATCTCTAGTTTTAGACAACATATAATTATATTTTAGATCTTTTGTAAAGTATTCTTAGAGAGCCTCCTCCCTAATAAGTTTTTAGGATTTTGTTCTTATTTTCTCCATAGCCATTAGAGGCTAAACTCTTCCCTTCAACCAAGGGTTAATTTAAAAGTTTATTTTCTTCATGTTTGTGAGATCTTAATGATCTTTATCTATACTTTTTAATTTCTATTATATTCATGTTTTTTACTTCAGCTTATTTGGAAACTCCATCCTTAATGTATTTGATTAATTGATTGATTTAGTCTGTTGATTAATTGATAGGATGCATATAGTTAGTTAATGAGATTAAATCCGTAATTGTTTAGTCGAGTTGATGTAAATAGCGATTTGTATAACTTAATTGTAGCTAGACTTTTGGGTTATATTAAATAATTGCATGATTTAGTTTAAGTCAATGAGGAGTGAAAGGTAGAATGAAGAAATCATAATCATGATTCAGAGAAAGAAATTGGGAACAAATATAGACAAAGGATTGGTGGGGCCAAGCTATCTTATAGAATATAATTTGGAGGGATCCACACACACGGAGTCAAAAATAATTATTAGTGGTGTTAAATTTACTTTACACCATAAATTTAAAAACTAATTGGTCAAACTTTTTTAAGAAAAAAAACAATCATCCATCACATAATATTAAATTTATATATTATATTTAATAACAAATTAAAATTCTAGTGGGTACATTTGGACCTAAAGAACCCATCTACCTATGCCATTAAATTCACACACAATATAGCTTTACATACAATGCTCAAAAAAATAAGGGCAAATATTCGAGTTTGAGTGGTGCTAACTCCTAATATAATTAACAACATTCATTAAAAACATACATATATATATATATATATATATATATATATATATATATATATATATAATTAAAATGTTAAACTTTTTGGGTCAGCAGCGTCTTTCTTCTAAAAGCGCACATAAATTACCTGATTAAATATGTATCATAGAATTTGAAAACTTATTGAATTAATTAAAAAAATTGAAAGTAAAATAAAATATTATGTAAAAAAATAAAATGAAATAATACTATATATATTATATTAATTTTTTCTCAATTTGCCAATGACAAATTTTATATATAACTCAAAAATATAATTTAAAAAGTCTATAAATATAAAAAAAAAATGGAATATAATTTAAGTCTATAAAGGCCGCTCAAAGGTAAATTCCGCAACGGGTTTTCTGTCAATAGAAAATTTGATAAGTAATCAATCAGTGAAACCAAAAGTTAATATGTCAAAAGTTGCAGCCAGCCACCACTTACTTTTAAGAAACAATACTTCGACTTGGATGAAGATTTCAAATATTTGCCAGTTTTCGAGTAGTTGGAAGCATCTTGTCTTTTTATTAGT
>CATIWJ010079254.1:0-11661 GCA_949640765.1 Croton laevigatus | reverse complement strand
CCCTTTTTTTGCCGTGATTAACAATTTGCTTTTACTTTAATTTAATGTTGGTTCTAATTATTTAATGCACTTTTATATATAAAACGTAAAACGCCCGGAATCCCACAAAAATAGGGATCTGCACGGGGATAGAGATGGAGGAAAAATTCTCCCTGTGAATAGGATGGGGATGGAGATGGGGAACAAATTATATATGTAGAATGTGGATGAAAAATGTATTCCCGTCCCCACCCCGCCCCATGCCCATTTCTACATATTTATCATGTCAAGAGCTTCATTTTGATGTATATAATAGCTGTTTTTGTGGCCAAAAATTGGTTTGTGTGTGTATGTAGGGGTTCTTCTGGCCAAAATTAAAATACAAGAACGAAAAATTCTATTTTAAAAAATGCATGGATAAAAATATACATTTGATGATAACACAAGGATAAGATTGTAATCTTTTCTTATTGTAATTTTTAAAAGAGAAGTCAGCAACAATTTTTAATTTCTAAAAGAACCAATAAGAAAAAAATGTTTAAAATAATAATATTTTTTTTTATTTTATCCAATTAAAAATTTTTAGTGAACTTTTATATTTTGATTTCTCAATTATAAAGTGTGAAAGTAATGTTGGCAAAAAAATTTGAAATACCATGAAATTGAGCAGCAAAGTTGCAAAAATGGTAAAAATAAAATTTCAAGTCAACTTAAGAGACCAAATTCTATAATTTTTTTTAACGGTTAAATATCAAATGTGATCAATCCATAACCGGCCGAAAATTGATCATACTGCTGGTCTAGGTCTCTAAACTACCGATCCACTAAGCACCATGAACCACTAGAGCCACACCCAATTCAAGTTACCATCACCTTGAACCGTGAACTACTGGGCATTGAACCGAACCCTGGACCAGTCCAGACTGTGGACACATGTACTTCACAGCCATATTTTCCTTTGTAGCCCAACAAATCATTAAGATTATTGTCTACAACAAAGATTTGAGTACTGGTCAGGACAAATTGCAGTTAAAGCCATTCCATGCAAGGTCATAGAAAAAGTCCATTCCTATCACTACTGTACTGAAATATTGCTAGAGACTAGTGAGTTACATAAGGTTCATGTTCTGAAGAAGACCCCATGCATTAAAGCGAAGAGAAGGCCAATTAGGCTATGATCACTTAAACCATCAGAAACCTGTTCATTGGTGAAGCAATGAGCATATTGAAGCACGTCAGTCAAACAAGAAACCAATGGACAAGAACCTGAATCCGTGGCTAATATGCATCTTACAATGTTTTGCATTTCATTAAACCATAATGTGAGCAAACTATAACTTTAAATCATCCTAAAATCTTATGAATCCTACTAATAACATATCAAATACTATGTAGAAAATTCTCACTTATAAATAAAATTTAAATTACAAAATAATTTTTAATAGCAAATGAATCAATTTTGAATATATTATGTTTGAATTAATCTAAAAAACTGTTTTAAAGCCTTGGAAGTTTTGTTTTGGTATTTTTTTCATTATTGTCGTTTTTCCATTATTATGATATTATTAATCAATAATTTACTTTATTGTATTTATTATTTATTTTTTTATAATAAATGATATAAAATTTAGCAACATTATAATATAATTTAAAAATTTTTTAAATTTTATTTTATAAAAAAAAGTAAAAAATTACATAATGGTAAATTAATTTTTTAATTAAAAATTTTTTTTAAAATTTAATTATCAAATTTTTGAATTTTTAATGTTTACTAATTTTTAAGGTATTTATATGACATAGAGTGTATTATCCCTCTCAGTGAGATTTTTTTTTTTTAAATTTAATATGAGATAAGTAGCTAGTTTTGTCATAATTTGTTACAAGGATAGTTATTTGTCAAAATTTGTTAAAATGATAGTTATTTTTGTCTTCTTTTGCACAAGGTATCTAATTTTATCAAAATTTGTTAAAAAAAATAATTATTTTTGTAAAAATTTATCAAAAAAGTAACTAGTTTTATCAGATCCCTTTTAGCTATGTTGCAAATCATATAGAGATGAAGAGAGTGGATTGAACATGTTAGATTTTATGTTTGCTTCGATGCTTTGAAAGTGGGGTGGAAAATGGGCTGTAGGAACGTTGGGCTAGATGATTGCTGATTAAGGGGTATTTGCAAGGCAGACACTGTGTGCTATTCGAAGGGCAAACCAGCTCTTCTGGTTCTTAACCATATCAGACCATGCAAAAAGCAAAGTTAAACAAATAAAGCATTGTAA
The DNA here is from genome assembly GCA_949640765.1 of Croton laevigatus. NCBI lineage: Eukaryota > Viridiplantae > Streptophyta > Magnoliopsida > Malpighiales > Euphorbiaceae > Croton > Croton laevigatus. The sequence goes on along the minus strand of CATIWJ010079254.1, from coordinate 9,406 downwards.
GACGTTAACATAAATTAAAACACTAAGAGCTAAAGTCTCACAAAAACTTCAAGACATTTATGAAACAATCTGCCTGGATTATTAGCATTTTTATAAACCAACATCTTTGTCTCATTCATACATTTGAGTGACAAAATTACTTTGTGAACCCTTATTTTGACTTTGCCATTTTGTTCTATCCATGTAACACCCGTTAATCTGACCTATTACCAGTTAAGTTAAGTGTATCACAACTGATGTTACATGATATATAGAATATGATATAAAATTTTTCTCCTTTTACTCTAATGCTCTTTCAGATCTCCGACTTTACTTTCACAGTATATGCTATTTTAAGTGCATTTAATAGATCTGATGCTACTCGACTGTTCTGTTTTTTTTTTTTTTTTTGCATCTTTCCATAAACCTATAAGTTTAGTATAAACCAAACTTGTTGAGCTACGAGCTCATAGATACTTTACTCTTATTTAACATAATTTCACATACCATTATTTCATAAGACATATACATATAGCAAACTGTAACAACATAGCAACACAGCAGCATAGTTTACTTTTTACAATACATATCATGAATGTATATGTTTTTTAGGATAATTAAACAATAATAAAGTACCGAACCTAATTTAATTATCGCGTTTGTCATGCGCTTCTCCTACATATCATTTATTGATTAAATTCCATTGATGTCTATTCTAACAAATCTCAATTTTAATTAATTTCTTATTTTATCAATTAATGCATGCCTTTAATATTCCTATTGATTTTACTATAATTCTAATTAATTTTTTATTTTATCAATTAATGCATCTTTTAATATTCCTATTGATTTTACTATACTTTATTTTTATTTTATTCTGTTTCTAGTCATATTTACTCATGGTTCAAAATTTAGCTTCTAACTGGATTTCCAATTATTCTTAAACATCGATCCTAGTATTAAGATATTATTATCAAATATTTAACCAATCAATAGTCTTATAAGCAATTTCCTAATAATTAAATTTCGTAATAATATTTCTCTTCTTATATATTATTTCCTAAAGGCATTTCTAACAACTTATATTTTACCTTATATTTACATATAAATTTTTCACTTAATTATTTATAATCAATAGTTATTTCCAATATATTCCTAAACAATATTACATTTCATTAATGAGCGACTTAATCAAATTATCTCTATTAATTAAATTCCAATACAACCATAAATTCTAATTCATATAACTAATATATTACTTTTTTCTAATTAACTTGTTTTATGCTTCAATTAATGGTTCTTACTAATCATGTGTAACACATTTCTAAATCACCAAGTAATTAATTCAATTTCATTTTCTTAAAAAACTAAACCAATTTCCATTTATATTTTGATACTCCTTATTAATATCCATTACTATCTCTTGAATTACTTAACTTATCATTTGAGTACACACACATATAATTCAATAAATATTATCTTCCGAATTTGATTAAATAAAAAAATTATATAATACCAATAAATAATTCAAGTTCTATCAATAGCATATTTTCCTAAATTAAAATGCTCTCATAATTAAATATTACCCCTAACTAATTATTTTTTTAAAATAAATTAAATTTCATACTTAAAATCAATATGAAGGACGTAAATAAAATAAAATATAAGTTCAGGGACTTCTCTATTGTTTTCCAGGGCTCATCTGAGAACAGAGCCAAATTTTGAGGCTAAAACGTAAGTTTGCCACCAAAAACGAGCTACTGCTGCTGTTTTGCCCTTCATACGCGCGCCCTCACTTACTACAAAACGACACGTCATTTTGCTCACACGTCAGACGACGTTGCCGCTACGACAAACGAGATGCGCCCACCTGAATTTCAACCCCATCCAACTTTCATTTCCGGCCAACAAAATTTACCAACTTTATACCGTTCTCTTTCTTTTGACCTGAAAAATTGGTTTGTGGCCTTATTTTGGCCTTTAACTCACCGAAAATTGATGGAATTTTGACTCAAAGATTAATCTGACCTATGGTTCTTTCTTTCAACCCGATCAGATATAATATCTTCGACCACCATCTGCTAAGTTTCTGGATTCTAAACTAATCATTGGGCTGGGAGGAATCAAGTGATGGTCTCGGTTGCTAGTGATGACATCAAATAGTGGTGATGGGTTTATTTTTGGGGTATTTCCTTCAAAAATAATGTTTTTAATTTATTTATATTCTGTTATAAATTTTGAAATTGGGTTCCTCTTCACTTCTCTATTTTTCTACCCTCCATTCTACCTTCTCTCATTTATAGCCTCACAACATCAATTACTACTTCTGTATTCAGTTTTGATTTTGTTTCCCTTCACAATACTCCATATGTCCTTTCTCTTCTCTTTTATTCTATCATTATCATCATCATCATCATCATCATTGTCAGGGTCGTTATTATTATTATTGTTATTATTATTATTATTATTATTATCATTTGCAACTATTACTATCTAGTGTTCCAAATTACTATTTGTTCCTAATTTACCCCTCGCATTTTATTTCATCTGCACTTAATTTTAATCTGCATTTTATACATTAATTTCAAATTACACTTTTCATTCTTACTAATAATCATCTTAAACTTCAATTATTTATTGAATTTTATTTTATTATCAAATTCTCGACAAATCATGATCATAATTCTTTTCTCAAATTATCTCTTTTATTCCTTACTTCTGTTATTGTTAATAAAATACTCGTTCATTGTTCCAAATAATATCACCATCTATTACTTAATCTTCAACATTTATCAAATACTAAATATTACTATTGATTACCCTGTATTCCTCGATTCTATTTAAAGTTAGTCTAACAAATATTAATTGGTTTCTTTCCTGTTTATAAGAAGTTTATAATCTATTTCCAATCCGTCTATTTCTTAACTATTTAACCATCTATTTTTTTATAAAGTTCCATTTCTCAACAATTTATTCAAAACTATTACTTTAACACATTTTTTCATAGTTTACATCTCTACTTAGTTTTTATTCAACAAATATCATCTACTTATTTTTTATTCAACAAATATCAACTTATTTATTTCCTGTTTATTATGTATTTATAATCTGTTTATAACCCTACTTCTTACTACCTCCATATTTTATGATTCTTTACATTTTTTTTTTTTGGGCGTATTTTATGGTTCTTTATATTTCTATTTATAGTAAGTTTTGTAATTGTTTAGTATTATTTTTTTATTAGTATTGGTGAAAAAGTAAGTTTTTAGAGGATTAGTAATTGTTTATTATTATTTCTGTCTTGGTATTGGTAAAAAGCTGATTTGTGTTGGTATTGATGAAAAAGAAATGTAAAGAATCATAAAATACGGAGGTAGTATTTCCTTTTTCTTCTAAAACATGTTTATTTCTTGTTTACAATAAGTTTACTATGTTTATAATTTGTTTTCTCTTCTTTTATAACACATTTGCTAATTTATTATACATTTCCGTACTTAGGTTACTTTGCATTTCTGAGTTCACAAATTCCAAAATGTGACAATCCATGATCATTAAACTTGAGCAAATAGAGAAGATGAATTTTGATGGAGAATTTGGTTATTTACGATTAGGGTTCTTAGTTACGTATTTCAGATTTTTATCCCCAGTTATAGTGTACCAAAACGATGGCAACTCACTTATGATAGGGTGTAATAGACAAGTCACAGGCCTTCGGTCAATTTGGAAGCACGCCCCATTTTCTATTGGAAGGAAGGTGCTTGTGCATAGAACTTGCTTAGTTTGAAGATTTATATTCTAGTTTTGTTATTAAAGGAGTTAAACTAAAATTCCTATATGAACCTAAATATATATGTTATTGGCCACTTTTAAATAAATCAGGAAATTAATGAAAAGTTGTGGTGTAAAACAAGCAATTTGGCTAAAACAATGAAGGAGAAAATTTGGTATCACAAATAAATTATTCCAACATAATGGGGTATAACCCTACAATCCATCAATTACGTGATTAGACCTTAACAATTTACAATGGTTTCAAACAAACAAACCTTCTCTTCTGCACTATAAACACACAGTACTTATGGACTTCACTAATCTATTTTATTCTTTTGCAGAGAGATTATTTAGTAAACACACTTCTAATATTAATACCAAATATCATAATTTCTTCTCCATTAAAGGATGCTTAATAGTGGCTTAATGTTTGCCACCGTGCCTACCCCGCCATGACTGCCTCCATATCCACCTCCATGATGGTCACCACCATGATGACCGTGATTGCCATGAATGCCTCCATGTTCACCTCCCGAGATTTCATATTTGACATCCGTTATAGGCATTATCAAGACCCTGTGAAACTTTTCAAAAAATTCTGCTTAGGTCCTCAACACCTTCTATATAGCCTGTTGGGTTCCATTGAGCTCCGTTGGCCTACTTTTGCCTCCGGATGCGATAGTCGTCGATCTAATACCTTATTTATCATATACTCATCACTATTTATATATATTTATAGTTTCCCATAAGGTTTCCCATTGCAATGCTTAACCTCGGAGTCCCAATGGGCTCTCGGGGTCACACTTGCACTCGGGCACTGTACCGCATGCTCGACAGGTAGATGTGACAAACCATTTTTCTATATTTAATCAAAATTTGTCAAAGTTATAGTACACATGAACATCACAGTTGAGAATTTTTTATGAAAATTCAATTAATTAAAATAATTAGTAACTCTCAACACCCAATTTAATTAATTAAAATCCTATCATGCTTATTAACATCAAATTCCAAAATTTAATTGAAATCTTAACCAATTTAAGAACAATAAAAATCTCCAATTCTAACTTAAAACCCTAAATCCTAATTTTTAATAAAACTCCAAATTAATTCGATTTTAGTTCCAGTTAAATCAAATAATTAGAAAAATAACCAATCCAACATGATACTAACATACTCTAATTACATGGGAATTAAAATAATGCAAATGAATTGAGAAAAACCTCAAAAACACCCAAAAACAAGAAAATTAGCCTACTGGAAACACGCCAAAACGACACAGGCATGTCACTGTTCCAGACACCAAATGATAAAGTCAACATGCTGAACGATAAGGATGCTATGCCACACCTTCTTTCTAAACAACAACCACAGCCCGCTGAACCCTTGTTGGCACGTGCATATTGCTAGAAGACAACGCAATAGAAAATATAGGAAGATAAAGTTTTAAAATTTTTCCAATAAACCTGAAATTTTAAAGCTCTAAAAGCCTTAACCCACTGATTAGTGACCTATTTATAGGAAAATAAAGTTTTAAAATTACCAAATAAATCTTTTGAATTTATTTATTTGATTAATTAACAATTAAATCCCACTTAAACAGTAACTTTAACCCAACACCAATCAAATCTCCTAACTAGACCAAATACCAAATACAAAAATGACAAAAAAACTCCCGAGCAAAAAAATACAATATTATACTCAAAATGACCTGCTCATCATCCTAAGTATTAAACGGACATCTTAATTACCAAATTATATCAAAACAAAATATAAAGGTGCAAAACGACCATTTTGCCCCAAGGTGCAAAATGGCTAATTTACCCCTTAAACTCAAAACTTATAAAAACTAAGGGTTTTAAAGTCACTTGTTCTCATATGTAGTACTAATTTTATCCTATCTGCTTTATGTATTGTTGCTATGTTAAATTCTTGAATGTACTTTCACCATGTGTTAAGCACTTTTAAAAATAATTTACACATTTTATGAATATATTATAAATATATTATTTTTGAAATTTCATATTTATATTGGTCTTTTTAGTCCATGTGATTTTATATTTGTTTTTGGTATTATAATGCATCTTATTTACAATGAGTTATGTTTTGAACTTGAGTTGAAAACTGTCTGAACTTGTTTTGAACATGAGTTAAACTCTGTTTGAACTTATTTTGAAGGTAATTTTGAATAAGTTTTGCGCATATTTTAGTTCTGAACAGATTTTGAACATTTATTTAATGCACTTTGAACATATTTTTAAATTCTAAATTTGTTGGATTTAAGTCTTGTTTAGTCCTGGATTATTTTTGATTTTTAGTTTTTTGCATTTGAATAAGTTCTGAATATACTTTGAACATAATAAGTTTTAAATGTACTTTGACCATAATAGTTTTCAACATACTTTGAACATTTGTTTAACATATTTTGAACATATTTTTCAATTCTGAATTTATTAGATTTTAAATCTTATTTTGGTTGCTGGGATTCTTTTTTATTTTTTATTTTTTTTTTATTTTTTGCTTTGAGATTTTATAATTTTGAACATACTTTGAATAGGTTTAAACTTGCTTTGAACAAAATAATTTTAAACATACTTTAAATGTTTGTTTAACATATTTTGAACAATTATTTTGCATATGGTCTTTTAATCAATTATTTTTTTATTTGTCATTTTTATTTTTAGTAATATATATATATTTTTTGTTTTGAAAGGAAACATCAAATACATTTTATTTGAAGATTTTGGAGATATATTCATTCTTCCACTAATATAATTTAATATATATTTTTACTATAAATTATAATATACTTTATTGTATTTATTATTTATTTTTTTCATAATAGATGATATTAAATTTAGCAATAGTACAATCTAATCTAAAAATTTTAAAAAATTTTTTTTATAAAAAAAATAAAAAATTACATTGATGGAATGATAAATTAATTTTTTAATTGAAAAACATTTTTAAAATTCAATTATTGAATTTTGAAATTTTTAATGTGTGTTAAGTTTAATTGTTAAGGTATTCATATGATGGAGAGTGTAATATCTGCCTAGACAAGTTTTGAATTCTTTTTTAAGCTTAATATGAGTTAGATAGCTAGTTTTATTACAATTTATTAAAAGGGTAACTAATTTTGTCAAAATTTATTAAAAGGATAGCTACTTTTATCTATTTTTGCATAAGGTAAATTTTATAAAAAATTGTTAAAAAAATAGCTATTTTTATTAAAATTTGTTAAAAAGTAGTTAGTTTTATCAGATCTCCGTTTAGCTATGTTGCAATTCATCGATGAAGAGAGTGAATTGAACATGTTAGATTTTATGTTTGCTTCAAGGCTTTGCTGTGAGGCCTTGAAAGAGGGTGGAAAATGGACTATAGGAAGATTGGGCTAGATGGTTGCTTTTTAAGGGGTATTTGCAAAGCAGATACCATGTGCTATTCAGAGGGCAAACCAGTTCTTATGGTTCCTAACCAAATCATACCATGCAAAAAAAAACAAAAAAAAAGAAAAATTCACAATAAATCCCCTGAAAATTGAACAAATAAAGCATTGTAAGATGTAAACATAAATTAAAACATTAAGAGCTAAAGTCTCAGAAAAACTTCAGGACATTTATGAAACACTCTGCCCGGATTATTAGCATTTTTTTTAACCACATCATTGTCTCAATCATATATTTGAATAACAAAATTACTTTGTGAACCCTTGTTTCAAATCTGCCATTCTGTTCTATCCACGATCGTTAAACTTGAGCAAATGGAAAAGAAGAATTTTGATGGAGAATTTGTTTTTTTTTTTATCAGGGTTCTTAGTTATAGATTGCAGATTTTTATCCCCAATTTTAGTGTACCAAAACGATGGCATCTCACTTACAATAGGGTGTAATAGACAAGTCACGGGTTTTCCGTCAGCTTAAACAGCATGCCACGTTTTCTATTGGATGGAGGGTGCTCGTGCATAGAACTCGCTTAGTTTGAAGATTTATATTCTAGTTTTGTTATTAAAAGGGTTTAACTCAAATTCGGCGATAGTACATGAATCTAAATATATATATGTTATTGGCCACTTTTATATAAATCACGAAATTCAGGAAAAGTTGTGGTGTAAAACAAGCAATTTGCCTAACACAATGAAGGAGCAAATTTGGTATCACAAATTAATTATTCCAACCTAATGGGGGTTATAACCCTACACTCCATTAATTACGTGCTTAGAACTTAACAATTTACAATGGTTTCAAACAAACCTTCTCCTCTGCACCATAAACACACAATATTTATGGACTTTACTAATCCATTTTATTCTTTTGCAGTGAGATTATTTAGTAAACACACTTTTATTATTAATATCTAATTTCATAATTTCTTCTCCGTTAAAGGATGCTTAACTGTGGCTTAATTAACTTCACTTTCCATGTTTGCCACCGTGACCACCATGACCGTGACCGCCTCCATGTCCACCGCCATGATGGCCACCATGACCATGACTGCCTCCATGTCCACCGCCATGATGTCCACCGCCATGATGGCCATGACTACCATCCGTCACATTCACTGTGTCAGGATGATGACCTCCATCTGTGCAAGAAAATTGAACAAAATTTCTAAAAATGATCCCTTTTCTTTTCTGGGTTGCAGTCAATATAAACCAAAAATAGCATTGTAATACATAATAATAAATCATAGGTTGTACTTACGCTTATAATGACAGCACTTTGAGCAATATTTGTGATGCCCATAGCCTGACCATCCGCAGCAACCATAGTAGCATTTACGGTCTGTTTCTCCTGTATATATAATATAATATACAAGTTAATTTACATTCAGCAATGTTATAGAATATATGAATATGGAAATCAAAATAAAGGATACATATTTGCTAACCCTCTCCTGACACCAAAGAAGAGAGAAAGGAGACAGCAATGCAAAGAGTTAATAATAGAACCAAAGTCTTTGATAGCTTCATTATTCTTTTTTTCTTTATGCTCACAACTTCTTGTTCTTTTAGACTGCTGTCTCAACGCATTTTATAGTGGGAGGAAGCAAGCACAACCACCACCATTTTTTTTAATCAAGTAATGTTTTATATTATTATTGTGAAATCCTACGTCTGCACATTTATTGAAATTTGATATTATATATAAGTTAGACCAATAAATTATTTAATTAATTTGGATTAACCATTTTATGCCAGTGGATTTAGGCCTAAGTAGTTGACAAAGACAGTTAGATAGGATCATTTTGGTGTAACAGCACGCCGATCACGGTCTCTGGTTTGGTTCATGAAAAAATTTAATAGGAAGTGAAAAAAAAAAAAATTGAAAAGGCTATTTGTGTCAAATACACTAGTAAGAAAAAGGGTTAAATAGTCCAAAATTGTAAAAATATCAATATGTGCATAAAAAGTTATTTGTTAACTCATTATTTAGAAATATAAATATTAATAAAATAATTAGAAGTCTTTCAAAAAAAAATTGTTTAAAAAATTTAATGAATATGATCTACAGCAGTTACACTATTTAAGTTCATTTTAATTTCTAAACAATATATAATTATTTTAATAATTTTTTTAAATTCTAAAAAATTCTTTAACCAATATACTTCTATCATTAGCTTAAATATACGTGTATACATATAACTTGCAATTCAC
>CATIWJ010079198.1:0-39244 GCA_949640765.1 Croton laevigatus | reverse complement strand
ATTAGAGTTTGATAGATCTACTAATCCCCAACTGTTCTTCGAAGAATTTGCTCATCTTTTTCCACTTCTTATTGATGATTTGATCGGAAAATTAGTTCAAAATACCCAACCCAAAATTAATTGCTTGGTTGCGGATACTTTTTTTGTATGGCCATCAATGGTGGCTAACAAGTATAAGCTTGTTAATGTTTCATTTTGGACTCAAAGAGCTTTGGTTTTTACTCTCTACTATCATTGGGATTTGCTCCACATCAATGGCCATTTTGGGTCTTCTTCTTATGGTACGTGTGTGTGTATATATATATATATATATATATATAATATGATGGATAACTATCTATTAAGATAATGAACTATCATTTAATTTAATAGTATGATGTTTTTATTAACCAACTACTATCTTCAAGTTTTTCATTTCTTTACATTTTCTTTTTTGGGTGGATTTTTTAATTCTTTACATTTTCATTTATAGTCAGTTTTATAATTATTTTTTTATTGGTATTAGTGAAAAAGTAAGTTTTGTAAAGAATTAGTAATTGTTTATTATTATTTCTGTATTGGTATTGGTGATTTCTTGATATTTATGTTTTTAGGGTGTAAAGAATTCAAAAACTTAGAGGTAGTATCTTATTTTTTTTAGCATGCGTTGTACGTATTAACTCGTTTTATATCTTTATTATTAATATTATAGTTAGTTTGACTAATTATGTATTAACAATAATAAAATTTATATAAAAATAATAAATTTTTGTCTAAGTACTATGAATTAAAAAATTTTAAAATATTATTAATTATATGAATATAATTAAATTTTTAAATTTTTTAAAATAAAGTTTATCAAAATAAATTTGTTTGTTTGTACATTTATTTTATTTTAGAAACTCGTTAATTAATTTTATAATTTTTATTTAATTAAATTTATTAATTATACATATATTTTATTTTACAATAATTTTAATTATAAAAATACTTAAAAATTTTGTGCTTGTTAATATTTAAATAACTTATATTTTATAAGTTATGAATTAATACTAATTAATTACATAAATAATTAAAATAAAAATTATATAAATTAAATAATTTAGTAATTTTATAAAAATGTTTATATTCATTTTAGATATTTGTTAACCAAAACAACTTTCTTTTCTCTTTATTTTATATATTTGAATTATTATTCCATTTTATGTTGTTTTATTACGTATTATGTTGCAGCTCAAATTTAGAGCTAATTGCATAAATCTCTCAAGCTATGTGCTAAATTGCCATGCTCACTAATATCATGGCCATAATTTGATTATGATATGATTTGTTATTGATTTGATTCTTGTTATGTTCATGAAATCTCACATCTGAAAATCTAATATCCAATTTGCTTTGGTTCAATATTTAGTATCTTTTGCCACTATGGCTAAACTGAAAATCTAATCTCCAAATTCGCTTTGGTTCAATGTTTAATGTCTTTTGCCATTAAGGCTAAACCAAAAATCTAATCCCTAAATTCGCTTTGGTTCTAGGTTTAGTATCTTTTGCCATTAGAGCTAATTTTTCCTTGATTTTCCTATTTTTTAACAAATTGAAGTAGCGATTCCTTTTCAAAATATTTTCCGCATGATGCGAATCCTATTTTTCAAAATCTGCCATTTTATTAATTTTTTTTCCAAAATCTAATTTTTGGGCTTGTAATCACAATTGTATATATTTAAAATATTTTTCTCATTATATCTTTTTCCTAAACTAAAATCTAGTAAGTGGTGAAAGTAGTTAAAATATATATAGAATTGGTTATATTTAATAATTTAAAATCAATTTTCTTATATATTATATAGTATAATATCATAATTAGGATGCTAATAATAATACTAAAAATATAAGAATTTAAATTTTCAAATTAGAATATAGTACTAATATTGATAAATTTACTTTAACTTTCCTAATTGCAATAGTATATTAATATATTGTTATTTATTTATTAATTAATTTGGAAAATTATAATTTTAAATTATTTTAGTGCATATAATTTTTAATAATTTATGAATAAATCTGAAAATGAAACAGTTTAATTGTAGAGAGAAAATTAACTAATAAATTGAAAATTAGGTAAATTTTTATTTTTATGTTTGGAAAAGTTAAAAAGAAAAATTGGTAAATTTAATAACACATAAAATTTTCTAGGAACAAATTCAGCATTTAATACTATATGACTTAATATAAAATATTTTCTTGAACTTTAATTTTTTTTAATAGAATTCTAATCTTTGTAAATTTCAATCATGCCCTTCATTTATACAATTTTATAATGCACACTTAAGACTGACTATAATCTTTAGGGAATACACAATTTATGCACTTGGATGTAACAATTTTTTTGTTGAAATTTCAAGTAGTGATTTTTATATTAAATTATTTTTTATTTATTAAATTTTAAGACTAGTGTTGTCAAACTCTGGTCAGCCCCAATTTTGGGCCATAGTAGTTAATTTAGTCAATCTGCTTTCTTTTATTTTCAATTTTCTTCCGCTTTTTTTTCTGTCTTGTTCGTATTTATTGCATCCATTTGCCGTTTGAAAAATAAGAAGGAGAAGACCGAGATGAGATAAGATAAATAACCTAATCCTATTATAATTAAAAACTTGACTCTTTCTTTTTTACCAATTGTTTAAAATGATTGGTTAATTTTAAAGAATAATTTAAAAAATATATGATTTTATATATACCCTAGATTTTATATGCAATGGTTACAAATTTATAATTTTATTTTGTATTCTAAGTCGTATACAAAATTGTATTACACAAAATAAAGTAAATTTTACAAAAAATTAAGGTTTAAATTTATTTAATTGATTTTACTTTTTACATTATTAGAATTACCCTCGTTCGTGCTTTTATATATGTGTCATAGATAAAGTCTTGGCTTTTAATATAATGATGATCATTGCTAGGTAAAGGAGATGACACCATAAACTGCATGACAGGATTGGAAGCTAATGACCTAAAAGATTTGCCATCTTTTCTTCAAGAAATAAATACTACAAGTGTAGGGAAAATTGTATACAAGGCATTTGAAGATGTGAAAAAAGCAGATTTTATAATTTGCAATACAATACAAGAGCTTGAGCCCAAAATAACATTAGCCCTAAATGAAGTACAACCCTTTTATTCAATTGGCCCAATCTTTATTCTAAATGGGTTAACCCAAACCACCACTATGGCTATATCCACTAGCTTATGGTTCGAGTCAGATTGCACCCAATGGCTTAATTCCAAGCCTCATGCGTCAGTTTTATATGTCTCATTTGGTAGCCTCGCTCAATTTAACAAAGAGGATATTATAGAACTAGCCTATGGTCTTTTGCTTAGTAATGTGAGTTTTATTTGGGTACTTCGCAATAATATTGTGAGTTCTAATAGTGAAACCCTACCCGTTGACTTTGAAAGCCAGATCAAAGATAGAGGGTTGATTGTGCCATGGTGTAATCAAAATTCTGTGATTTCAAATCCAAGGGTTGGTGGATTTTTAACACATTGCGGATGGAATTCTGTGTTGGAGAGTGTAAGGTACGGTGTGCCCATGTTGTGTTATCCTATATATGTTGATCAAATCATTAATAGAAAATTAGTGGTTGATGATTTGAAGATTGGGCTCAATTTGTGTGAGATGAAACGAGATGAAATTGCAGAAAAGATCAACCATTTAATGGGTGGAAAATCAGCCATTGATTTGAGGGACAATATTAGACAAGTCAAACAGAAAGTGGAGAATGCAGTATCTACCATTGGATCGTCAGAGGAAAATTTCAATAAATTTGTAGGTGATGTTAAGGTTAAAATTTCAAAAATAGCAAAATGAGAAGAGCATAATTTATTTTTCCAATCAATATCTTTGTTATGTGTAATCCGATTTGAATTTGAGACTTAGTCTTGATTTTCAAAACCAATGATGGAGATTATTCTAAATTTAAATTGTTTAGATAATATGTTTTGTTATAATGTGTGATATATATATATATAACAGCTCCATGCACAAAGGCATCTCGCATTTATATTTTACAGCTCAAATATGTTATCTTTTGATCGCACGACGATAATTTTACCGTTGCGTTAAAATTCTCTTTCATATGTTTTACTAAGGAAAAAGAATTACTACTAATTTTTTTTCAAATGAAAATAGTACTACTAAATTTTTTCTCCCATGTATTTCTTTCAAAATTAAATTTATTTCAGAATAACTTCTCTGCATTTTGTGCATAAAAAAATCAATAGAATATATTAAGAATATTTGAGACATTGCACAGGAGAAATAATGGTTAAAAGAGTACAAATAATTCGAAATTCGGAAAATGATTGTTTTTTTTTTATGTGTAGGAGCACCTCATACTCGGAGCATAAGCATGAATTTTTTGATATAAACAAATAATACTACTCATATGCTAAACTCATTATGAAAATTACTAACCTACACCGGATGTACTGGGAGTATCCATATATATCAAACCGTCGCTTTTAAATATTTTTAAAATTTTAGACTATTTTGTGATACTTTTATTTTGTCGTAAATATCGTTCTTACTTGTTTTCTCCATTTTCTAGTTGATTGGTGTATTACACCTATTATAAGGAAGTGGTTCCCTCAAATTAAATATTAATAAAACTCTTTTGTAGAATAAAATTACTTTGAAAGTATTCCATATTAATGGAAAGAGACCTTAAAATCCTAACAAAAAGAGATGATATCATGGTGTTAGAATTGGACACACAAAGAAGACAAATAGATAAAACCATTTTAAGTCACTAACTCTTTGTATTTCCCTTCTCTAGCTTCAACTTTATTATTATTATTCAAATATATTTACATTTTGTAGGCTATTTTTTTATTTGATTTCACATAAAAAGCAACAAAAGAAGTGAAATTTTTTTCTATCCGGCAAAGCATCTTAGAAAAATTAAGGCAACTACAATGCTATTTCGATTATAAACAAACAACCTTACAACCTTTTTGAATTAGTGAAAGGGTAATTTCTTTGTATAAAATTTCTTTTTGTCTCCATCAATTACAATTTGCATGATGCAAGCATAATTATTCATTCCTTTGGTAAATATTAACCATTTTTTAAAAATATACAATAACACATACAGAGACAAAATACGCCATCTATTAATACCAATTCTATCTCAATAAACTCTAATTAAAATTAAATCAAAAGTTTCATTTTAGTGACGTTTCAAACTATTTTAGATATAAAATTAATTCTATTATTAGTTTTCTAATTGTCTTTATTTACACCCGATATATGAAGTGTTACCAAGCCAATCAACTTTTGATATTTTAAATTTTTTAGAATAGTTTAGTCTTTTTTTTCTTCTCCAGTATATTAACACAAATACCTTTATGTGATTATTAATTATTATTTCTATCAGATTAGTGCAATGCCTCGAGTATAAGTAAGTCTTCTCTGAATCCAACTTTTAACTTTACAAAAAATTGTTGGTTGAATTTAAACTTATCTTATCACTTGGATGAGTCAATTATGGGTTGATTGAAAACGTCTTTATTATATTAAAAATGCCTCTTATTATACCTTTCAATTAAGTTAAATTATGTTTACCAAACATGCCATAAAAGACATAGAGATGAATGGAATAGGTTAAAAGAAAGAAGAAAAAAGTATATACATAAGGATATTTTATATACATTACTCTCCACACCCCTAAAAACCTTCAAAATCAAACCACTTTCTCTTCTTCATTAATCAATCCTATTTTTTCCAAAAAATTAATCCCAAAAAAAACCCTAAACTATGGAAAACACAGAAGAAATGTCACCAGGAAGATCCATGCATGGTGTTTCAGCAAAAGAACAAACCTTTGCATTTGCAGTAACAAATCCAGAAATCCCAATTGACCCAACAGCCAAATTCTCATTACCAGTCGATTCCGAACACAAAGCCAAAGTATTTAATCTTTTTTCTTTAGCAAATCCACACATGACAACTTTCCATCTTTCTTGGATTTCCTTCTTCACTTGTTTCGTTTCGACTTTCGCAGCTGCACCATTAGTTCCCATAATAAGAGACAACCTTAACTTAACCAAAAAAGACATCGGAAATGCCGGAATTGCTTCAGTTTCTGGCAGCATTTTTTCCCGGCTAGTAATGGGTGCAGCTTGTGACCTATTAGGTCCACGTTATGCATGTGCTTTTCTCATAATGCTTTCAGCTCCGACCGTTTTTTGTATGGGTTTGGTTTCTTCTGCAAGTGGGTACGTAGCGGTTCGATTTATGATTGGTTTTTCATTAGCAACTTTTGTTTCTTGTCAATATTGGATGAGTTGTATGTTTAATGGGAAAATTATCGGTTTGGTTAATGGTACGGCGGCCGGATGGGGTAATATGGGCGGCGGAGCTACTCAATTGCTTATGCCTTTGCTTTATGAGATTATTAGAAGATGTGGTGCTACTCCTTTTACTGCTTGGAGAATTGCATTTTTTATTCCTGGTTGGTTACATGTTATTATGGGGATTCTTGTTTTGAGTTTAGGTCAAGATTTGCCTGATGGGAATTTATGTACTTTGCAAAAGAAAGGAGATGTTCATAAAGATAAGTTCTCCAAGGTGAGTCTATATTGGTATATATACATAAATTTATATATTTTGGATTATTGAAAATTCGACTGACTCGTGATTCGAACTTCAATTTTCACATTTTATGTCAAAAATGGAGTTCGATATGGTATTTGTATTTTAACATCGATGATCATAATAGAAGGTTCGAAGAAAACTTGGTTCAAAACATATTAGCTCGTGAAATGTTAGAATTCAATTAAAAAATGCAATTTTTTTTTTTTCTCAAATCCATCCAACTTTAAACATAAATAAGCTTGCCGGCCTAGCAGAAACATGTTGAATCAAATTCAATTCATTTTAGATTCTTTTCCAAGAAAAAGCATACTATTTCTTGTAAGGTGCTTCTACGTTCTCGTTCGAGAATTGCGAGATATGCACCATTTTTCTTTTTTTTTTTTCTTTCTAACTTGCACGGTAAATCATCTATACTGAATTCTGAACAATTTACACAAATTGATTCTGTATTATAAATTTCATATAACTGCAAATTTAATCTCTCAATTATTTTATATTTAATTTATCATACAGAGTCAAATTCTGCAAGTATAAGTAACTAAAATTGATCTCAGTACTCAGCACAGACAATCTATCGTGCAAGTCAAAAAAAAATCAAAAATCATGGATTCATAGTCTCCATCAAGTATATTCATAGATTATAACATTTTCCAACTTCAAATAATCATATTATTATTTCACCATCAATAGGAATTATACACAACTTACAAGTCATCATTTCACATTTATAAATAGTTTCAACAATTTCATTCCAAAAAAAAATTCAATAATTTTGGAGGATATTAATTTTCAATTGAAAGTGAAATTCTCTTATATATATTATTATTATTATGTATATGTTTGTTGATTTTCAGGTCCTTTGGTATGCAATAACAAATTACAGAACTTGGATATTTTTTCTTCTCTATGGCATGTCACTTGGAGTGGAACTTACCACTGATAATGTTATTGCAGAATATTTTTTCGACAGGTAATTCTATCATCTTTAAAACGATTGTATGTTTATGCTAATTAACTAGACTAATCATATCTCTTTCAAAAAAAAACACCTGCAATAATCGTATACTTGATTTCCATTACAGGTTTAATCTCAAGCTCCGAACTGCTGGCACAATAGCTGCCACCTTTGGAATGGCAAACATATTTGCCCGTCCGATGGGCGGCCTACTGTCCGACTTGGCTGCCCGTCGTTTCGGAATGCGTGGCCGCTTATGGAATCTTTACATTCTCCAAACACTTGGAGGAATATTCTGCATATGTCTAGGCCGAGCCAGCTCACTCCCTTTCTCCGTTTTTTTCATGATTCTCTTCTCTATAGGTGCTCAAGCTGCCTGCGGCGCCACTTTTGGCATAATTCCATTCATTTCTCGCCGGTCTTTAGGCATCATCTCCGGCCTAACCGGTGCAGGCGGCAATTTCGGGTCGGGTTTGACTCAGCTTTTGTTTTTCACAAGTTCAAGATTTTCTACAGCAACCGGATTGTCACTTATGGGGATTATGATCGTGGCTTGTACTTTACCGGTGACTCTAGTCCATTTTCCTCAATGGGGGAGCATGTTCTTTCCGGCTACTAAAAATTCCGACAAAGGTAACGAAGAGTATTATTATGGGTCGGAGTGGAATGAAGAAGAGAAGCAAAAAGGATTGCATCAAGGAAGTCTTAAGTTTGCGGAGAATAGTCGTTCGGAAAGAGGACGACGGGTCGTTTCTGTAGAAACGACGTCACCTTCTAATGTATGATATGATGAAAGAATAAATGGACTAGGTCCATCAAGAAATTAATGGTTTGTAATAAACCCAATGATAATGTTTTAGTCTAGTTTTCGTAAAGGCCCAAATGAGTCTAGATATTGTTTTGTTAATCTGGAAGCCCATATAAATTTGGTTGTTCTCAGTTCAAATATAAGTTTTTTTTTTTTTTTGTTGATTAGATCAAATAAGTTTTATTATTTTGTGTTGGTTAAAACATATATATATATATATATATATATATATATATATATATATATATATATATATAAGGAATTCCCATTAGGCAGTAATTTCTTGAGCAGTTCGATGCAAACGAAGATTTAATCAGGCCCATAAATAAATTGGTGTTTTCTCCGTTACCTAAAAAAAGCCTTTAAGATTTCATCACTATATTTTAGCTAAATTAAATATTACTATATTTTGGCATATTATTATTTGAAAATTAGGGAGTTAATAACGTCGTGACCATTTTGTTTAACATACCAAACTTTAGTGACTTGAGAGCAAAATTTTATAAAAATCGAATGATTAAATCTTAATATTGAGTAATTAAATCATAATTTTTCCCTTACTAATTGAACAATTTCTTCATTCTCAATAAAAGAAAATTTCATTTTTCTTTTCTAATATTTTGAGAATTTATAATATTCTCTTACAATTCATACCATTTTCATTTAAAATTTATAATGGGTTTTACTATAAATGTACTAAAGAAGAAAGCATGCCGTTCAAGAAGAAAAAATGATGAAATGCATTAAATTCAAAATAACCCACCCGTGTGCAATGGTGCAAAATTATTAAAGTAGCTATGTAAGATACTGAAGTACTTACTTAAATGGAAGAGCCGTACAGAAGAAATTGGTGAAATTTCTGTAAGAAAAGTTTAAAATTGAAACCATAAATTAAGATAAGAAAAGATGGCGACCCTTTTGTCAAGAAAAAAAAATAAAGATGGCGACCCATCGATTAAAAGCTTTCCTAAGACCCAAATATCACTCCAAAATTAAGAATTTGCTGCCCTTGCACATGGCAGGGTCCCATGCTTATAGGGCATCTGACTTTCCCCCTTTGTAATAGAATTTGAACTACAAACAAACACCACCATTTCCATTTTTAATTACATAGTCACCATCGTAAAATTCACTAACTTAAAATGGTTATTTCAAATTAATTAAGTATTTAAATTGTCTAATTTATGTATTATATTAAATTTCAATCAATATCCGATTTGGAATTTCACAAATGAAACTAAAATTTTATATTTAAAAGGAAGAGACTAATAAATTTTATATATTCGGTGGCTTAATATGTTTCACGATAAAAATAATTTTTTTTGAGAAAATATTTATTTTGAAGTTAATAATATGGAAAGAATAAAAAAAAAATGTGTAATTGTATTTATTTTTTAGAATTTAAAAAAAATAGAAAAGAAACATATAATTGTATTTAATTTTTTTAAAATTTAAAACAAAGCCCAAAAAAGGGAAAGAAAGGAAATAGAGATAAAAACTGTCAACGCTGGAGATTGATCTCACGACCCCAGCACTTTGAAATGAAACAACGTTAACCTCCAAAACAAGTAACTTTGCTTCGCTGTATTTATGCAAAAATCTTCAATGAGTGGGTGGTCACCACCGCTTTCACCTCAGCATCTTCTGGACGGAAGGAAGATAACCAGCAACGGAGCAGGGTGGTCGGCCGCTCCGGTGCGGTGTGCACTGGAATCCTTTATATAGGGCCAGGAATATAACCAGATATGTCAATTGCTAAATATGGTCAATTTAAACTTGTGACCTATTGGTTAAAACTTAAAAGTCTGGCGATCAAGACCTTATTTGTGCATTTTTTTTTTTGCTTTTGCCCTTATTTAATTTCCTTTCCATTTGTTCTTTTTAACCTACCTTTTTTTTTTTCAAAATTCCCTTTGGCATTTTTCCTTTCCCTTTTTTGCTTTTTAACTACAATTTTATTCAAATTATTAGTTAGCCAATCAAGTTTTGATGATTTTTTATAAGCTATTTTTGCTACTACATTTGATTATTGTTTTCTTTCTGTGTTCACTTTAATGCTTTGATGTTATATTTGACTTGTATAGAATTTATGACTTAATGTTAGTAGGATTGTAAATGAGCCGAGCTACTCGGAGTTCGCTCAATTAAAATTCGTTAAATGCTTGTTTAATTTCATTTTTGCTTAAAGAGCCGGAGCTATAGTCTCTTTCCTTATCTCATTTAGGATTTTAGAGAAAATAAACCGCTCGCAAACCTTTAATATTTTGTTAGTAACATGGTATTCAATTTGTTAGTAAAGATTTGTTGCTTGTTAGTAAATACTTGTATGAAATCATTGAAATTTGTATGAAATTTTTATGAAGTAATTGAAATTTGTTATAAAATATTCAAAATATGTGTATTAAAAAGGAAAATAATAACTGAATTTTTAAACTGCACATTTTAATTAGCTACCATATTAAACACGAATTTTGCCATCTCCATTTTTTTAAAAGTCAATGGTTTTTTACTGAATAGTTGACTGTCGTCGCCCTCTTTGATTGAATTTCTGGTTCCGCCACTAGTTCTAACTTAACAAAAGGTTTCGAGTTTGAGTATTGAAAATGCAAGTTGTCTATAAACTTAGTATAAATAGACCTTTGCCATCCTATCCGACTCAAATTCGAATTAAGCGATGATCATGGTTTAGCATTTGATGGTCAAATGTTATTTTAAAAAAAAAAAAAAACCATAATTTTAACATATACTATATGGATATGCAAAAATGTTACATATAATACTATAAATGCATGCATATTTGATATACCCACATGCCTCCTTTGGTTGATGATGAGACAAGAAAATGCCTCCAATCCAACGTAATTTCTTGGTTCCAAGTTGATTTGTTGGATTTTTTTTTTTTTACTTTCCTTTTTTTTTAAAAAATTAATTCAAGTGGGAATTGCAACAACGTTTGTTTGATCTTTATTGGTGGAGGTTTGTTAGATGTTATTTGTTTACACTTTTTTTTTTTTAATCAATATTCATATGGTTTGGTCATTTCATATTAATTGAAACGGACCCATGCAATTTTGAAAACAATCTTAGTCTATTATTACATATTTTTCAAATTATTACATATTTTTCAAATGTTTTTATCTTTTTTATAATTTTCAAAATTTTTAAAATAATTATAAAATATCTTTACACATTAAAAAAATAGACAAAAATATTAATTTTTAAAATTAAAGTGAATTAGTATCATGAAATTATAAAACACACACGAAAAAAAAAATCATACAGCTGACTCTAATTAATTTAAAATCAATAGTAAATTTAATTCTTTTAATAAAAATTATAAACATGAAAATGACTATATTTAAATGCATTAATCAATTAAAATTTATAGCTTTACACAAATTCATCTATATTATTAAGTTGAATTTCCATAATTTAAGTCAAAATTTTGGAATTTTCACCCTTTGTGAGTTGTGATTTGCCAAATAACTTTTAAAAAAGTTACAAAGGTTAAACATGGCATGTTTAATCTAAATCAAGAAGATTCCAAATATCAAAGCTATGAAATGGCAAATCAACAACTAATCATGTACTAATGATTAGTAGAAATTCCTTAAACTCTACCAAAAGTTTGGTTGGCTATAAGAAGAAAAAATTTCTAATATCTATTGAAAAAGCAAATATACCTAATCTTACAACCTAATAAAGTCCCAATTTTTCAAGCTCTTTTCTCTAATAAAGCCTTCAATGAAATTGAGATACATTTCTTTTTGCCCATCAATAAGTAAAAGACAATGTTCATACTATACAATCTTCTATTTGTTCATCACCTTATTCTTGAAATTTTTCACTTTTTGCCTTGAATTTTTGCACTTTTTTCTTTTTAGGTCAATTCAATAGAATTTCTCCTATTAATGATAAGAAAAATGGCACTCAACATTGGGTCAACTATATGTAAAAAGCTAGAACACACAAGTTGTTCTTTGCCATAAAGCATATGAAATTTCAATTAAATGACTCACAATTTCATCCATGTATTCTGAAAATACAAAAGCAGATGCTCAGGGCTCATGGGCACTAGTCACACAAGCTATTTTGTTTATTCGAAACAAAAATTTTATAAAATTTTGATTTTTTACCATTAAAATATTTTTTTTTCAATTTTGCCCCTCAAACTTAAAAAGAAATAAAATTTCCCCCTTTCGAAATTCCCGGCTCAGCCATCAGGGGAAAATACTTACCTACACTCGAGGCATACTACAAAATAAACTTTTTATTTAATTTTGAAAGATTTAATACAATTAAATCAAATTTAATAATTTATAAATTAGTTATATATTTTCAAACTCTTTTATATATGAAATAAATGCAAACAATAATTAATTTTTATATGGTTTATAAAAACAAAATAATGAAAAAGGGTAGAAATGTTGTTCCTTAAATACTTTAGGGACTGTATATAATTTAATTAGCTTGATTGATATTTACTAGTTTAGTTTTTATATATAACTAGCTCAAACTCTGAGATTGAGATGGATTTAGTACAATTTTGCTTCTCTCTCTTCTCAATCAATAAATGTTTTCCTTCTCTATAATAGTTTAACATTTTAATTATGTATCTATTATTATTGTATTCATATCATATAATCTTAAATTTCTTGAAATGGTTAATTCTAATATTGTATTCATATACATCTAATCATATCATACATTTAATTATTAAATCAAAACATAAGCTATAAAAAGATGATGGAAGTAAAAGTATATAATAAAATTAAAAATTTTCTAATGGGTCCCTAATAGAATTTCTAATATTTTGAAGGTGGACATGGCAGAAACATTTGGTCCATACTGTGTTTTCTTATGCTGCACCATTCTCTGCTGACAGCTGGTGGGCTTACCTATGGCTATCCATACCTAGTGCCAATTTCATAGAAATCCAAATCCAAATTAACCCTCTAAATCTCTAATCATTATTCAAAAACTATATTCTCACTTTTCTTTTCATTTTCATGGCCACAGTTGGTTGAGATGTCATAAATACACTAATTTTTTACCTGATCGGTATCTTTTTTCGGGTATATTTATTTTTTATTTTTCATCTAATTACGGATGTTTCTCGCTCATTGTATTAAACTTAACCCTACTTATACTGTAATAACCTATATCCATGCTATTATACTTTTTATGTAAATCAGCATGTTTTTTCGTCCAACTATTTTTTTTTTTTCTAACTACAAATATTTGTCGTTGTATTAAACTTAATCCTACTTAAACAGCATCGACCCATATCTTGTAAACGCGATAAAGTGCTTCGTCAGGTAGATTCACTTTTTCACTCTATAAACCCCTAATCATAATTTCAAAATCCAAAATGATCTCCCTTCCAATGCTTTTTACGCAACTATTAATTTTGATCTCATAGCTACACTACTTTTTACATAAATCCCCAAATTTTATTGTTAAACTACATATATTCTTGATTCAGTGTATTAAACTTAACCCTACTTATACCGCATCGACCCACATACCATATCTTTACGTAAATCAACACGTTTTTTCGACCTATCAATCTTTTATTTTTATATTTTTCTAATTATAAATATTCCTAACCGACTATATTAAACTTAACCCTACTTATACCACATCTACCTTTTTCCGTGAGCAAAATAAAGTGCTCACAATAGGCAGATTCGCTTTTTCGCTCTATAAATTCACACAAAACCTCACATTTCTGCACTTTATATACATATTCTCTCTCTCTCTCTCTCTACATATATGTACTATTTCTTTCTTACTTGCAGTACTGACTGTGTAGTAACATCATCAAAAATATACATAAAGCTCAGTTCTTGGCTTTGTATATATCAATGGCTGACAAGGAAATTAGAAACTCCAGCTTTAATAAACCGCACGTGTGCGAACCTTGCAGATCATTTGGGCAGAAATGTAGCCATTTGGTGAAGAAGCAGCGAGCCAAATTCTATATTCTTCGTCGATGCATTGCTTTGCTTGTTTGCTGGCATGAACGCGAGCGTGGGGATCCTTGAAACTCAGTTTTTCTTTATATATATGTATGAGAGTGTAATTATGATATTTGATTATATTAGAAACCTTTGTTTTTAATCTTGTGTTTAATTAATTATCTTGAATCTGGTTTGTTAATATGGATTTTTATTTCTAGCTTTTATTAGATCTCTATCAATTTGTTAAGATTGTTGAATTTAATTGTTGATCTTTTTCTTTTGTTTTAGTTAATTTTAGTTTTTTTCTAAAATTTATTTCTTGTTTCTTTCAAAGAATTCTCTTCTTTTCCTTCATTTTCTTTTTCAAAACAAAGGGTTACTTAAGCCGGAAAATGACCGGACGATGAAGGTTTTGAAGAGGAATTCCGGTTATTCTTAAGGTGGGTTTTAATTTTTCTTTGATTAATACTTAATTAATGATAATCACTATTATCATGAAATTATTTAGTTAATGAATAGCTAGCTTTTTCTGTATTTTTTCACAGTTCTTGACATGAAATAATTGTCATTTTGTTGTCAGAAAATGTAGTAAATAATAAATTTTCACTTTCTGTTCTTCTATTTTCTCCTTCAAGCTGCCCAATAAATTGTTCTCTGTAATTATTTTCACTTCCACTTCCACATCTTTATGTTCACACAAATATTTTGTATTACATAACCATTTTTATTCATCGGCTAAATGTTACTCGAACAATTAATTTTGTGCACCGAATCTTATACCACGAGAGCATATATAATTATTAAATCATGATTTAACAATTTGGAAAGTAATTATTAGCTAAGCAATAATTTTAAATTTTCAAATAACAATAGTTTAAGTAGAAGAAACATGAACAATTAATACAATTGCTCCCTCCCCACCCTCCAAATTCTATATATGATTTGCCATTTCACACAATCTAATAACTAGTCCTTCATGTTAAGGGAACATCAGACAAGAGAAAAGCATATAATACATAATAATTTAATTTTTTGTTTTGTCAAAATAAAAATTATATATTTTGTTTGGAATTTTGGGCTATTCTCTAATATTCATTTTTTGTATATGATTATGTAATCCAAGAACCTACCATTTTTTGGATTAATGTTTCTCTATGTGCAACAAAACATCAATGGTTGGGATCAAATATATTTTTTTTTCTATTTTAATTAGTGATTTTATTAAAAATAACATTATTCAAATAAAATATTTTCATAAAATTAGACTGCAAATCTTACTCTTAAATTCGATTTGATACTTCTAATTAATTAATATTTTCATAAATGAATATTATTATTATTATTATTATTATTATTAATGAATGACATGGAGTTATTTAGAAAAAATATATATAAATTTATTCGAATTATAATTTTTTTTTTTTTTTGGTATGGCCTTCGTAAATTCAAACTACATAGTTAGAAAATTAGACTCATGAGATACGCCTAATTATTAAAATCAATTCGAATTTTTCGATTTGTATGATTAACACCCTAATATAAATTGTGTTGCTAGCACTCTATTTCGTAAACTTTGTTCCAATAGCCGATACTCATAAGATTAATTGACGAATACTTATTAGTTTGAATTCTAAATCTAAACCGATTTGTAAAGAATTTCAATAACTAATCCAATCACTCTCTTACACGTAAGATTTTTTAGTGTTCAAATCTTAGAATGGTGATTTTCGAATTTCTCTAAGTTTCAACAGCATTTTATAAAACAAAAAAAAAATAAAAGCTCCCTTAAATTTTAACCTTTTATAACTTTAAAATGTTATAAATAATGAAAAAAAAATAGTCTATCAATTTCTCCAATAGTTAAATTCAACTTATACAACTAATTTTAGCCAACAACACAAAGTAAATTTAAAAGCAACACGGTACATAGAATAGAACAAACACTAGCGAGCTTCGGAGCCGTAATTTAGTCAAAATAAGAAGGCTCAGTCGGATTAAAAAGCTGATGCAATTATATAATTGAGTCACTTATATTAAAAAGCTGATGCAATTATATAATTGAGTCAATTATAGTTTATGTATGCTTTATTGATATGACATATTTACAAAAAGAATTAGCTTTTTATTTGATTGGGTTTTGCTTCCTAATAATAGACAACACAAAGCCTTACAAATAAATAGTCAACAATTCTGAATAAGGTTATCAATTGGTTGGTAAGATGTCATGACCTAGTCTGAGGCTGCGACCGACGTAGTAGGATTTTACAGAAGATACTTTCTAAAACTTCAAAAAGTTTGATATTTTGAGAAAAATTAATTTTTAAAATACTATTAATTAAGTTTAAGTTTAAAGTTAAATGAGTATGACATATATATGTCTTGAAACCCTTTAAAAATGAAATTATATATGGCACTAACCAAATGGATGCTTAAAACATCAATCATATTTGAAAGGATAAATTTCAAATAATAATTAACCAAACCTTGACTTATGGGGAAAAAAAATAAGATGGCATTATTGGACAAAAATTAGAGGATAAAAATAGAAAAGTTAAAAATTATAACCAAGCTTTCTAAATTGATATGATTGATAAAGATGGCACCTACAATACAATTTTACTTTAGGTGGTACGACCTTATTGTAATAATAATAAACTATAGTTTTCAAAATTTTATATCAATATACTAATGATAAAGACTCATGATTACAAGTAATTTTTTAGTGCAAAATGGAATTAAAATTCAATAAATTTATAAAATAATAAGTACAACTTTGACTATAAAACCCCACTTAAATCATACAAAATACAGTATCTAGGAGGATGATAAAATTATTTAAATACTACTACTAGATTTCTCCTACTTTTATAGGGCATAAATTATATTTTCCTTTTTCTCGATAATGAGAAAAGGCCAAATATATAAATTTTATGAAAGAACAGACTGTATTATGGTATTCTATAAACTTTGTATTACTAATTTTAGTGTTGCATAATTATCAAATTAGTAATATAATCCTATTTTTGAACTTTTGGATACTATAAAATTTTAAAATTTTGAATGAAGACATAAGATCCATGTCATGGATCGTTATATTTGAAACTAAGGTTTGTTGTTGTTTAACTCTTACATATAAATATTAATTTAGTATTTTCCTAGAATAAATAATGCCTAAGCACACAAATATCACGACCCAAGCCGAGGCCGCAATCGGCATACAGTTAGACTAGAGTCTGACCGTCCAAGCCTGCAAAATGATTCACCTAACTGTTTTCGTCAACTATACATATCTAAATCCACTGGTCTAAAATAGTTAAACCAAGTTGACTAAGTAATTAGTTTGTTTAACTTATATATCATTAAATATCAATCAATATTCGATGTTTATGACTTCTAAACATAAGTAATTTATAGAATATTTTAATTTTACAAATTGGAGAGTTCCATAAAACATCTTATTTTATAAATTTTAAAATGTTTAATTGAATTAAAGTAAAAATTAGTAATTTTTTAAGCTAAAAAGTGGTGAAATTATATATTTTTTTTTGCGATTGAAAAATCAAAGGGAATAAAATAATTGATGGAAACATAGTTATAAAGATCCTTCAAAAAGTAAGAATGTATTGTGCAAATTTTGTTTTTTGCTTACCTTTTTTTAAACAAATGCATGAATCAATCAAAGAATGAGAAAGTAAAAGAAATATGAGTAGTGAAAGAGAGAAGAGAAGTGGGTGAAACTGTATAATAAAATTTGTGTCAGCAGCCGACATCAAGAATCACACAATACCATATAGTAAGCCTAATATATATATATATATATATATATAACATGCTATTTGAGATGATTAATTTTGCCTACGAAAAATTATTATAGATTTCCATGAAAATTAATCTCGATGAGATCTAATGATAATTTTCAAATAAAAAATTGCAATTAACTATTAGTAGGAGATTATATTGATATATTTAGATTATTTCGTATATTAATAAAATCTAGTGATAATATACAATGGGAAAATAGATATGGGAATTGAGATTAATTTTCTTTTGACTAAAAGAATAATTACAAAACCTCACTTTCATAGCAGACCTACCTAATATTGGTTTTCACATGTAATTGAATCAACCGACTCGATTCAAATATTTTTTTAGTGTTTAGTATAATATGGTTCAGGGGATAATTATTAATTAGTACCTGAGTTTTTATACATTATATAATTTAGTTTTTATGTTTTTAAAATTATATTTCTTTTCCTTTTTTTTTCTGTTCAAACATTTAGTCTTTACATGGACTAAAAAGTATAGTATTTTGAAACATGTAGTATTAAAAAAAGTGAACAACTAAACTGCTGAATATTTTAAAATAGAGGACTAAAAGATTTAATATTGAAGGAAACTTTTTCAACATAATCCCATTGTTTTAAAATATACAATAGTTTAGTTATTCTTTTTTAAAAATATTTAATAGTTTAGTTTTTTTAGAGACGATAATTAAATAAACGAAAAAAAATAAAAAGTATAATATTGAAAATATATGAAATAAATTATATAATATGTACAAACTCAACAACTGTTAATAATTATTCCTATGGTTCAACAAATTAAGTTTGGTTCCATTTGAAAACTAAAAAGGGGCTAAAACGAGCTATAAGTTTAATCACAATCTAAAATTTGATTTTTATTCAACTCAATTTAAAAAATGTGATCGATCACACTAAATAAAAACATTCATATTTATATTAGTTCAATTCAAACGAAATGATATGTTATACTCAATGTAGATTTTTTCTATATTTCCCCAGTATTTTTGCGGAAATAATATTAGAAAGCTATATAGAATAAAGAACCATACCATAAGTGAACTTATAAGAAGGAGCGGAACCAGAAATTCTTATTAGGATGTACATATTTTAAAGTAATAATGATAGGAATATAAAATATATGTTAATTCACATTAAATATATTTTATCATCAAATTTCATTATGGTATTTTAATTTTCTACTATTCAATTTATAAAGTGTAAGTTTAATTTGAGTATAGTTTAAGTACTAATAATAATTATTATTAAAATAAATCAAATTGTTTTTATATTAGAGACAATATCTATACATTTTCTATATAAAACTATATATGTAATAATTAATTGAAAAATCATAATTAAAAATAATGAATATGTAGAAAGTCTAAATTAAAATGAGAAAAAATAATTGATAAGTTAATTAAAAAATGTAAAAGATGAAAATTAAATTAATTTGGGATTTTGTAGAAAAATGAATATAACTAGTGTGTTAATATAGAACAGTCATAAAATAATTAAATTTTACACATGAATAATTTGGGTATTAAATTAAAATTTGATGAAAATATTTATTAAATGTCTATCAAAAACTAAATAAATAAAATAATATAAGATTTTTATATATTATGGACTTTGAAGATTTATTTCATGAATGGATTTGAGTGGTCGCAGGCTCATGCCAATAAGAAGAATTATCGACTATTGCATGGAATATGTAATCATGCCTTTTCTTATCTTTTTCATTCTTTTTTTAGGAATGTAAACACAAAAATTAAATTGAATTTAATTAAATTATATATATTCATTCAACTCAACCCTCTTGTCTATGGCTCGGTTTGAATGAAAAATTGAGTTTGGGTCGTTTAATATTTGATTTCAATTAAGGTTTTAAATAAAATTTTTAACAAAATCAAAAGAATTAACATATTTACAGCATTTTTTTTTTTTTCCCCTAAAATAAGAAAAAAAAATTATATAATATTCATTCATTAATTCGATTTCCTCTCCTCTCTCCCTTTCTTTCCTCTGCCTATTCAAACAAGGCTGAAGGGAAGAAAAGAAAGTCAAGGGAAAAGAAAGTGGGACCCAAAAGAAAAGAAGGACACGTGCGACACTGACAAGGTTGAAACCACAGATGCCAAAGCAGTGAAACAAATGTAGTAATGTCGCAATGTTATTTTTTGTAGGAATCCTTTCCACGTGGACACGCACGTGTGGGTTCAGCCTACTACTCTATATTCTATAATGTATCATAATATAATCCACTACATGCTACCTCACCTCCTTCTTTTGTACCTCTTTTTAGGTTATCTTCTCCATCCAACAACTTGTCAGTTTTCCCATAATTTTAGATTCTCTCTTTCTTTTTCTTTCACTAATTATATGGCCATGGAGGATCTCTACTTCTCTACTTTCCTCTAAGTCTTTCAAGTATGGAGGAATTTGAATTAAAGACCCTCTTTCTTTTTTAATGTTGGACATGGTTAATTTAGTCGATTCATTGTTAAAAAATTTTTTGATCAATTTAGTTGAATCAATTAAATTACTCTCTGATTGATCAGTATATATATAGATAAATTTTACTCTGGTTAATATTGTGAGCTTCATGTTAAGAGTGCAATCTTTTTTTTTTTTAATAATATTCTCCAAATTTTTAAGTTTGAAGAAATTAAATTCGAAATATTCTAGTTTATGTAACCCTTATAAAAATTTTGAAAAAAAATCAAGCATATCACGCATTAGTTAAAGATTTTAATTTACAATCAAAATGTGAATTGGATGAATAAATTAATTGAATTAAAATAAAATAATATGATGTGTTTTACAAGAGAGAATTCGATTTAATAAAAACAAATTCATAATACTCAAATAAGTCAATCATTATCATGTATTATGTTCTAACATAATATAGCAACTCAATTGGAGAAACAACTCACTTTTTTTATTTTATGTAATATGTCGGAATCTTCGTAAATACAAATACACTTCGAGCAAGCGACTCTTCTCTAGGTGCTTATAGAGATTTATCAGATTTAATATGAAATAAAAAATAGACATATATCTGAATATATCATGGATAAAATCTATAAAAAAAAAATTATAGTAACGTATATAATAATTTGAATTTGAATTTTATTTATTTAATCATCAAAGAACTAAACCATTCTTAATTAATTTAAATGGAAATGTTCATTAATATAAAAAATATGAAGGCAACTACAAGTACAATACTCCAATGACATATTACATATTTATATATGTAACAAAAATTAAAGAAATTTCACAAAATTTTGCATTTTGGAGCCCCCTAAAAGCCCTAAATAAAAGAGCGGCAAGTGGGAAATCAATCAATTTGTGCGGGTAAAGAAGAGGATGATGATTAGGCAATTCAATGAAGTAAAGATCAAAACCTTTACTGGTTGAATCACAATCTCATTTATTAGGTCCTACATATAATAGTCTATTACATAAGATATTAAATGGGAAGAGTTATATTAATATGGAGTGGGGGCTATGGTATGCCCATAGACATGATTGATATCTACCTGTATGTATGATAGGATATGATATGATGTGCTCACCATTATTATCATTTTTTCCTGGATATTATCATTTTTTTTCTTTTTACAATTAATTTTAATTTATATTGTATATGCTTTAATTTTGAATTCTTCCTTTATGTTTAATATATGGATTATTGTCTTCCTCCAATACAATACATTAAAGTCCATTAAAATTAAAAAAAAAAATCTCTATTCCCGTTCTAGCACTCTCTCAACTTTCCTTCTTCTGTACCTTTCCTTTTAATTTTTCACCCAGCTATTACCGT
The DNA here is from genome assembly GCA_949640765.1 of Croton laevigatus. Lineage (NCBI taxonomy): Eukaryota > Viridiplantae > Streptophyta > Magnoliopsida > Malpighiales > Euphorbiaceae > Croton > Croton laevigatus. Next base: position 17,255 of record CATIWJ010079198.1, on the reverse strand, counting down.
TGCTGGTATTTATCACTGGTAGTAGCCATTTTTACTTTTTATTTTCTTCCTTTGTTTGTTTGTTTTCTTTAGGTATATATCTTTGCTTTAATATTTTGATTTCCTAGGGGTAGGGTTCTCCCTTTTGATTTAGTTTCTCTTGAAGCATATCTACATGGGTCTTTTAAAATATCTGTATCTAATTTATAAATCTAGTTTGTTTGGGGTTTAATGTTTTGATATTCTTGCTTCCTTCTAAGTAGTCTCCAATGGAACTTGAAGGGTCTTGTAGATAGGTTAGCACTATTAGTGCTTGGTAAATGAGCATCCCTCATCTCTTGGCTTACTATTTATAAAAGATTTCAATAATATTTCAAAAACAAAGTTCAGATCTGGCAGTATTATGAAGTTTCAAACTCTTTCTTTCTAATTTATTGTTTAGATTTGAAAAAATTTAAATTTTGTGTGGAAAATATGTATGAATCTTGTTTCTTTTGCTTGATTTATTCAAGCTTTTTACCTAAAAAATTTTTAATCATCGGAAATCAGAATATATTTATTAAAAAAAAATTAAGTCCATTAATTGGGATTAGTTAGTGTTTATTTATAAAATTTTTCTTTCAATATTGATTCTCCTCATTTCATTATGGAACTAAAATCCTTGTTAAAAAAAAAGAAAAAATTAAAGTAGCAAATAAGATGGCCCATAACAAGGTGAAAAGTCATATCAATAAATTTGTAGAAGAAGGTCACAACTCACAATTACTCACACATGACCTTGCAATAGTTTGAAATGAACATACATAAATCATAAGATCTTTTACTTTGAGTAGAGGCATTAATTAGGTAGAAACTAGTAATTGCAACGTAGGCAAGTTGCCACATTGGAGGTCATAATAATAATAGATTTCATTAAAAAATAAGAATAGATTAGGGTGAGAGAAAATGATGAAGCCAGGAAGTTATAAAAATAACTAAACAATAATTTTTTTTTTTAACATAGTTATAAACTCAAGCACTCGAATGTGAAAAAGGGATTCGAACTTAGTCCGTTAGAATTTGAGAGCAAAGGTCTTACCACCTCTACTGACCCCCAAGCACATAATAAAACAATAACTTTTAGAATTTTTATAGTTTTAGAATATTAGTTTAATACTTGTTGGGAATAAGAATTGAATGAACAATATGACGAAAAAAAAAAAAAAAGAATTGAATGAACAAATTTTTTTTAAAGAAAAAAGGAAATTTACAAAAAAACTCCTTAGCTTTATACATTTTTCTCTCTATGTTTTTTTTTTTTTTACAAAACTAAAACCTTCCTCCATTTTAATTCCGTTAACATTTTTCTCTTTTGTCTATTTTTCTATTAAAATAAATGTTGAACGACCAAAATGTAATTTTTACGAGCCATTTTAAAAAAATTCAAGAAATGAGGGACTGTTTTGGAATTTTTCTATCTTCTTCCTCCCTTAGCCATCAGTCCCTTGTTGCCTCCCTCCGCCACGCTGTTCAAGCTGTCACCACCAATCGGAGTCGCCACCTTCAGCCACCGCCAATCCCCTTTCCATCCGATACCTATACGGTCTTGAGCAACCCACCGATCGGGTTCCTTTGGTTCACAACCAGCACCATCAATCTCTTTCTTCGTCTTAGCTACCACGACCCACTTCCGATCTTCAACTTAAGAGGATCAATGTTTATTACAATGAAGCTTCTGGGGGAAGGTATGTTCCTTGGCCGATTCTTATGGATCTTGAACCCGGTACCATGGACAGTATCAGATCTGGTCCTTATGGACAGATCTTCAGGCCTGATAACTTTGTGTTTGGCCAGTCTGGTGATGGCTCTGCTTCTATCGCGTCTCGTGATGGTGGAGTTGGCGTTTGGTGAAGTAGAATGAAGAAATCCAGCCGGTTGTTGAAGATGGCGGAGGTGGCCAGAAAACAAAGAGAGAGGAGGGATATGTATTTTGATCTAGATTTTTGAGGGATCTGGCTCTAGATTTTTTATGGTGGTAGTGGTGGAGATGGAGGTGGCGGTGAAAGTTGTTGTCTTAAGGTGGTGAGGATGGAGGTGGCCGGTGGTTGCTGGTTCGGCGATGGCTTGGCAAGCTCCGGCAGTGGCTGTGCCTTTTCCTTTCTGCATTGTGCTGCTGTTCAAGGAAGAAGAAGAAGGCAATTTCCACATCAGTCCTTCAATTCTTGTGTGTTTACAAAATGACCCGAAAAAATTACATTTTGATCCTTCAACCGTTATTTTAACAGAAAAAATAGATAGAAAGAGGAAGATGTTAACGGAATAATAAAGTAGAGAGGTTTTAGTCTGAAAAAAAAATATATAGGGAGAAAAATGTAGTTTATGAATTTTCCAAAGAAAAATGAACACTTTTAAAACTCTATAACTTCTTACAAAATTTCATAAATTTTGTTTTCATATTTATATATTAAAAAAATATATATAAATTTTACATTTTTAAAATTATTTTTAACTATTTCAAATTCTACAAGTTTGATTCAAATTCATAATGAATTTTACAAAATTATACAATTAAAACTAATGAAGCATTCTCTAAACTCCATTCTTCTTTCTTTTATTAAAAAATTATTCATTTGTTTCAAATATGAACATACAAAATTTTAAATTTCATAGTTTAAAATTACCATTCCAAATATTAAAAAATCATTTAAAATTTAATTTTTTTTTTCAAACATGCACTTAATAAAATTAAAAAAAAAAACATAAAATAGGAACATATTGAAAAAAGAAATATCTAAACCTATATTGATGATAAATTTGAATTAGGAATTAGGGTCATGTCCCAAGGACAAGAACACTAAAAGAGCAAAGGACACTTATAATTTAGCAATTAAATTCATATGGGGTTGTCTCCCGATAAAACCCTACTTTTCTTTACAAATACTATCCTCCTAATACCCCTCCACATTTCATTTCATGCTTCCTTATTGTTTTCATTTTTGGAGCATGATTCCTTATCTCCTGCATACCACACAATTTAATCCCAGTCGTTAGATTCTTGTTTTATGGCACCTTTAAGCTATATGCACATTTAAACTAATCCTCATTTGAGCTAGGTAGGTCCCTTTCAAGAGCAAAACTCTGACCTCAAGTTTTAAACGACTGCGTACATCAGAAAGTTTAAACCGACGAACTCACTTAAGTCAGAAAAGCCTTTTATCAACTCACATGCGCCTTGATATTTTCTTCTTTCACATTTTCACAGTGTTTTAAATGTTATTCATGGCTTTTTCATTGTTGCTTATTGATATAATTTGTTTTTATAGAATCATCTATAAATAATCCACTAGTAATTTTTGCACATACAAATCTAAATACATAGCCAACCATACAAATTAGATTTACATGTGTTTTTCACATTATAAGCAGCTAATATTGACTTTCATTACCACCTGTACTACCCAAATTTTGACTCAAAGTAAAAAGAAAAATATAGTCTTTAATTATTTAACTTACTAAATATTACTAAAGAAATAAAAATGTCAATAAATTATTAGTTGGATTGTACTTCTTATATACTTACAAAATAATTTGTGATTACAAGAAGTATATTCTTTATTATATCATGAAAAAAAAAGGGAAAAGATAATTTTTTTTAGGATCAATTATGGATCTTTTAAAAATAAAAATTCCAAAAGTAGCCATTTAAAAATAAATTTGCTTATATCATATTACTAGTTGCAAATTATTTTGTATATTGCAAGGTGTGAAATGTGAAAAATAGTCAACAAAAGAGAATAATGGTGTCAGTATTCTGAAATGAATGCAAAATGGTAGTATTACAGTTTGTCAAGTTCCATTAAATTCATGCAGAAAACCCAGACCATTTCCAGTTCAACAAAATTTCTAATTAATTACTGCTATTTCAAAAATGTATGTAAATATCCCGCCGACCACAAATTCCACATCCGGGGGCAAGAAAAGAAGCTGCAAATAGAGAGGAAAATTCAGTGGAGTACCATCACCTCACTTGCAAGTAGTGAGCCTCCACATGGTCCGGCTGGGCAGGTTTCAGTTTAAGGCCCAGCTGTTCACAGTTTAAGGTGCTGATGAACTTGAACTGGATCGTGGCCTTGGCGGTTCATGGTTCGTCTATGTTGGTTTGGGTTGTTTCGGCAGTTTTCGAACAGTTTATCCGGCCAAATAAAAATAAAATTAAGAATCTGAACCGTACCCACAATTTCGGGTCAGACTTTTGGTGGATTGGATCTATTTAACCATGGGGCACAAACCGGCAGTTCAGTTAGATCAAATCGGCCATAGCCACATCTAGTGAAACTTAGAACCAAAATTAAAATCGATTCTCTTGATTTCGTTCCAAATTAAGGGGCAAAACCCATCTTAATGAACTGAATGATTAAATCAAATTGAATAAATTTTGAAACATACATCAGATATTTTAAATTAAATTTGAAAGCAGAAGGAATCTAAGTGGGTTCTAATATTTAGTGGCACCAATTATTCTTTCATATAAAAAGTTTTAAGGCTACCAGAATCACATTATTGTGAAAAACAAAATAAAAAAATCAGCAGCAATCCCAAGGAAATGAAATTGATCAGGTCAGACATGAGCTTGTGAAAGATGGTTCCCTCTCCAGCCTGACACCAACACCTTATATTATACTGAGTAGACATATATTACCATTACTATGTATTTTTTATTTTGTAATTTGCATGTTATAATTATTTATTGGAATGGATAATTTTTTTTTTTTTGGAAAAATAATTTTTACATGACTGATTCTCAAATCAAACTTTACAGCTTCTAGATGATTTTTTTTTCCTTGAATCATTTATTTAATATGCTTCTTCTCCCATTTTTAAAAAGTTAGATCCAATGCTATTAATTTTTAGTATATATATATATAGCACTAATGGAGAATTAATAATTAATTAAATTTAAATCATACGCTAATAAGGAATATTATTTTAACTATTAATAAATTAAATTCAAATTATATTTTAATAAAAAATACTATATAAATATTAATAATTAATTTATTAAATTTTCATCTTATTAAAGGATACTATTTTAATTATTTTATTAATTTTAAATAATAAATTAATATAATTAATTATGAATATGGTTATAGTTTAAATTATTTTTAATTAATTAATTAATTAAATTCTAATACGATACTATTTTAATTATTAATGATAAAATAATAAATTAATATAATTAATTATGAAGATAATTATAATTTGAAATCTATACTTTTAATACATTTCATCTCAATTCTCCAATCTCAACCTTAAAAGGTCATGGTTTGCCTTGATTGGAATCGTCAACATTAAATTTTAGGTGCCCCAGTGATAGCGGTTCCTAATATAGTGCAACATTCAAATTTCTATGCAGGTTTCTATGTTATGAAGAAAAAAAAATGCAAAAAATATTGGAAAACAAAATTAATCACTTAAGAAAATTGTTCATGTAGGTAGTTTCATTCTAACAATCTCAAGACTTCTTCTTTTGATAGAGTCAATTAGTTCTATCTTTGAAATGAGAGTATCATAAAGATTTAATTTTTAGTTTCATCCATGATCCAAAATTTAATTTAATATAAGCGTTCATTATTTTTTAAACCAAATTTATCAAACTAATTGTTCTACTATTTTCCAAATCAAATTTATCAAACAAATTGTTCTACTATTATTTATATAATTGTTATTAAAGATTAATTATTTTTTAACTTGTTTATATTCACAGAAACTTTTAAGATTTCTTTCTAATTTTAATATAATATATTTTTTCATATTCTAAATAAATATAAAAATTTGAACAGATATAAAATTTTAAAATAATAATTTTAAAACTACAATATAAAAAATTATCAAAACTATAATATAAAAAAATAAAAATATTATAATTTAACATTGAGTAACTTCACCTAAGAAAAAACTAATATATATATATATATATATAACGAAAGTTCGAATAATTAGTATCTAATTTTTTTCATGCATTACAAGTGAGAAAATGTTATATCTATACAATTTATATAAAAAAAAATTAAATTCAAATTTTTAGAAGTGTTTCTCAAAACTCATAAGTTGATCAAAATATATTATAAATAGTTTTGAGATTATAAACTGTTGAGATAAGTGTTTTTAAAAATTTAAATTATATATTATAATCAAATTGTAAGCTATTTTTAAAAAATCTAGAGTTTTGCAACTTACTTTTTAAGCAGTTTTGACGAAGTGAAAGGCCAAAATATCACTACCTACTTTTATATAATAAATTGCTTAATGACAGTTTAGTCACTTAGTAACAGTTTAATCATTTTGAGCTCATTCAAAAACTAATTACAAGTTAGTTTTAAAGAAACATTTTAACTTCTTATCAACTAATTATTTGCTAGTTAATAAAAACACTTAACTGATTATTTTTAATCTGATTAATAACATAAAAATTACTTATACACAGTAATATGAAAAGTACCAATTTTGAGAAACGCTTATTATTGTAATTAAACGTGAGAAAAAAAATCGCTAATGATAAAAAGTACATAGTGTACTTAGTGCACCTTCTTTTAAACACCCCTACTAAGTGAAAATGTGGGCCCCAAGTGAAAAAGGTAGAAGACCATAAGTGCACCTTCTATCAGTGCCCAAAAAATATGTACATACAAAATGAATAATATGATGTATGTAACTATCTCTGAATGATTTCACAAATAAGAAAGAGCAGATTATTCTACCAAAAGAAAGAAAAGAGCAACACCACAGGTTTGAGCAGAAGAAATGGTTGTTTTTTATGCTACAAAAATGAAGAGGTACTATCATCTCATCATTGTACAAAAACTGCTCTCAATTTCACCTTGCCTTTGCGTAAAAGCAATATGCAAAGCCCTACACCATTAAACTCTTCTATCAGTTGTATTCTGTAGAGTAGATAACATCTGAAACATCAAAATTCAATTATTTTTTATAACCCCCAAATAATATCTAAGATACCATCAAAATCTAATAATCCCCATGTATTCAATAAGTTGTAATGCAATATATCGGTCATAAGAAGCTGTAATGCAATATATCTCTCATAAGGTTTCAACCATTCAATATGGCTATGGATATATAAGGTCTACCAAATCATATCCAAGTCCAGTTGCCAAAGGAACTCGTAACCAGATTATAGAACATTTAAAACAATCAAAACAGCTAAGAAATATCACTAAATCATAATACTTGTGAAAGTTTGAACTTTCCAAGAGTTCAAAAGGTCTTTTCATTATAACCAATAATGTAGCAGAATCTGATTGCATCAGCTCAGAACAATCGCCTGCGCTTCTGCAGGCCAAATCCCGGGTTCAATTCGCGCAAAATAAAAATCCCATAATTTCTTAAAACTACAACATACATAAAGTAAATAAACACAAATTTAAATCCAACTGAAATAACATTATCACATGTTCGAGAATGAAAATTCTAACTGTAAAGGTCGTCATCATCAGCTCCGCCTGCCGTGGCTGCAAAAGGGTCAGCTCCAGCAGTTGCACCGCTTGTTTCGGAGAACCTGAACTCACTACCAAATCCCCTAGACTGTTGCAGAGTTTGAGCAAAGGCCTGGTATTTGCGGATATCGGCATCACTCACACTTCTTCGGGCATACTTCATTGACTCCTCAAAATGTGCTGCCTTGATCTCAGCCACATCATCTTCAACATCTTCCTCCATAGCTTCAGGGTTATCTCTACGTCTTCTTTCCCTCTCAATATCCTGCAAGGTAAAAAGAACATTGCCATGTAAAAATTACATGCCATAACAACAGAAATAAACAATGAAAAAGGAGAAAATGAAGAAGCAGTTTACCTTCTCAATGTTCTCTCTTATAGCATATTTGCATGCGCGCTGGCATATTTCAGTAATATCGGCACCACTGAAGCCCTGAGTATATTTAGCAAGAGCTCTCAAGTCAACGTCTTTGGAGACTGGAGATTTCCTCAAGCAAGCCTTGAAAATTTGATGGCGGGAGTCCTCATCAGGAAGAGGAATGTAGATTAACTGATCAAGACGACCAGGACGCAGAAGCGCAGGATCTATGATATCAGGTCTATTAGTAGCCCCAATAATGAAAACCGTTTTCTTTGCAGACATACCATCCATTTCAGTGAGGAGCTGGTTCAAAACCCTGTCTGCTGCACCGCCAGCATCTCCTACACTGCTTCCTCTCTACAATACAGCACAAAATAGGGTAAACGAAACAAGTATATTCTTTAATTCATGGTTAAAAAGATCTTCAAATCATAGCTACATAAAATATCTCCATATGGTCATTATTAAAAAATTACAAGACAATTCCCAAGTCTCTATATGTTTTGACAACAGAAGCATTCATCAGAAGTTTAAAACAAACCTGAGTAGCAATTGAGTCAAGCTCATCAAAGAAAAGGACACAAGGAGCAGATTGGCGAGCCTTATCAAAAATTTCTCGCACATTGGCTTCACTCTCACCAAACCACATAGTAAGCAATTCAGGACCCTTGACACTGATGAAATTAGCCTGGCATTCATTAGCAATAGCTTTAGCGAGGAGAGTTTTCCCACATCCAGGAGGGCCGTAGAAAAGAACCCCCTTTGAGGGTGACATTCCAAACTTCTCAAATTTCTCAGGGTGCTCCACTGGATATTGAACAGTCTGCAAAGACATAACCAGAAGCATCAATGAATAGTCCAAATACACTGAAGAAAGCAAGGAATGGATGAACATCCACTATAGGAAAAATAACTACCTCTTGAAGTTCCCGTTTGACATTCTCAAGGCCTCCAATATCCTCCCAACTTACATTAGGCACCTCAACAACCTGGTCCAGAATTTATTGATTAGAAACTTGCAAATAATAAAGTAGCTAACTAGAAAGGCAACAGAGAATCAAAGAAAACATCTCGACAACACTCACAGTTTCACGCAAAGCAGATGGATTGCTTGTTCCAAGTGCAGTTTGGAAGTGTTCATTAGTTACTGCCATAGAGTTAAGTATCTCAGCATCTATTGTCTCATCCTCCAAGTCAATCACATCCATCTTCTCCCTGATGCACTGAAGAGCTGCCTCGGTACAAAGTGCTGCTAAATCAGCACCGACATAACCATGTGTGTCTTTGGCAATTCTTTCTAAATCAACCTGCAAAACAGAAGTCACAGAAGTTAAATCAAACAAAAATATTGGAGCAGAAGAGAAGTCAAGGAAAGCATATCCTTTGAAAATGAAATTAAGACAGAATATTTACATCTTCAGCAAGCTTCATATTCTTTGTATGGATTCGAAGAACTTCAAGACGCCCAACTTCATCTGGAACACCAATATCAATCTCTCTATCAAATCTCCCAAACCTTCTCAAAGCTGGGTCAATGCTATTGGGACGATTTGTAGCTCCAATGACAATGACATGTGCACGCGATTTCAGCCCATCCATAAGTGTCAAGAGCTGAGAAACTATCCTCCTCTCCACTTCCCCATGTGTCTTCTCACGTTTAGGGGCAATTGAATCAATCTCATCAATAAAGATAATAGATGGTGCATTCTTCTCAGCTTCCTCAAAAGCTTTTCTGAGATTGCTTTCACTCTCTCCAGCTAACTTTGACATGATCTCAGGTCCATTAATACAGAAGAAGAAAGCACCAGTCTCATTGGCTACTGCCCGAGCAATGAGAGTCTTCCCAGAACCAGGAGGTCCATAAAGCAAAATTCCTTTTGGTGGCTTCACACCGATTGATTTAAATAACTGTGGATGTCTGAGTGGCAGCTCCACCAATTCCCGAATCTGAGCCATCTGTTTTCTAACACCACCAACATCATCATAGCCAACCTCATCCAATCTGTTCTCATCTTCCCTCCTCACGGGTTCTCCCTCGCAGAAAATCTCTGTGTCTGGGGCAACCACACAGTATTCTGCAGGATCAGTTTCAATAACCTTGAACTCCACGCTTCTCATCCCTCCTCTCACAAGGAATAGGTCACCCTTCCTGACTGGACGATAAGCCTCCAGAAAATAAGCTGCAAGTTCAGATAAAATCAGTGGACCAAGAATTAGGCTCATTCGAAAAAGAAAACAAATCTTATCAACCATGTACAATTTATTAGTAAGACATTGATCAAGAATTAGGATGACATAAAACTCACAAAAAAAAAAGACCTGGTAAAGTAACAATTTAAGTAAAACAAAACAATAAGTGAAGACCCTTATGGACACAGTTAATTTTCCTAAATAGCAACGATCCCTTCAACTAGAGGCTTATACAATCATGAATAGCAAAAGACAACAGGAATTGAACAGTAATGTTCCAAGAGGAAATTCTAATGAAACCAAATGATCTTTGTAAAGCCAAATTCGTCCAAATTAAGCTATATGAGGAATCTTTAGAGCACAAGGAATCTTTTGTCTCAGACTGAGAAATGCAATAGAGTGACTATACTAAAGCACAAGAAAGCCAATGTGGATGAGTCATGAAAGCACATTTTAGAGAAACAATACTACTCCCGTCCATGCGCCAGTGCCTGTACAAACATGCATATGAAACAGAAAACCAAGCAATGGAGGGAAACAAAAGGGAATAATAAGATACTTATTAAATCCCCTTCAAAGCAGAAAAACTAGATAAGAAATGAAGAACATTAGTAAAATTCATTTTCAAAAATTGGGAAAGTATTATGCGTGTCTTATGCTTGAAAGAAATTAAGAAGATTTGATCATTTGATTTTGGAGTAACTCATACACGCTCCCAACAGGTTGATGATTCATCAACTTAAAATAGAGAGTAAAGAGAAAAGTGTTGTGGGGTATTTCACAATGAATCAAAGAGGCCAACAAAAGACATGCAGAGACATAATGTCACCTTATTATCAATTCAGGAACTTGAACTTCATAAAGCAAAAAACAATAAAAACATATATAATAAATCAACTGAACAAGAAACATAGAACCCATGCAACTTAAATATCATAATTTAGAATAAGGATATAGAGGAAGAGGAAGAGGAAGGGACAGTTTGTGGGAGGCGCAAAAAGAACTTAACACTCCTCATTCACTAACAGATTAAATTCTTAATTTGCTGAATATAAAAGCTTTAATATAAACTCACGTTTAAGATATGCATCAAACAGGTTTCCAGTGACCCCTTCAATTGTGTCATCTATAGGGAGTATGTGCACACGCTTTCCATATTTGACATCAGGACATTGATGCACAGACACAACATCTCCAAGCCTGACCCTCAGGTTTGACCTCACAACCTTGTTCATCCGAATCTTTGGCTCATCACACGATTCATCAGCAAGGGCAATGCAGATAGTATCTTTCCTTTTCTTCCCCTGAAGTTAGGGGAGACAACATTCAATAATTTCGTTTCATACAGAAATAACAATATGACTTTGACAAAGCAAATAGACGCAAGAAAGAAAAGAACAAAAATAACATTACATTGATTACAAGATAAAAAAAGTAATTTTATTTTCCCCAACTAATCGTGTTACAAGGTGTAAGCAAGCTTGATGTATGAAAAGCCACTGAAAAAGCAATTTCCTTCTTGAAGTAACATTGTGCAATCTCAATTGAAAGGTGTTGGTTTAATAATGAAACAAATAGCCAAATTTTATCACTTTCTGCTTGAGGGAATCCCAAATTATACATTAGTGACAACTTCATCAACCAAAACTTCAATAACTCATACATGCAACTTAAATAAGAATCAAACCCACTTCACAGATCCTTAAACCCCAAGAACCCATGTATATATTAAAAAATCCCTAATAGCTATACAAAAACCCCCCAATTTCCCAATATGCAAAACTCAAATCTCAATTGAATCCAAAACCCAATCAAGCATAAACCACATAATCAATAACCCTAAAACAATAATTGAAGCGAAAACAATTGCAAACCTTAATCAAGATCGTATCGCCCCTAAAAAGCTGGAGCTTCTCCATGGTATCAGGATGCAGTGAAACAACAGAGTTATCATCATTGGTAGCCTCATCAACAACTAGCCGATTTGGAGCCTTCTTGCGCTCCAAAATCGCAGTACTAAAATCCCTCTTCGTGCCCTTACTGCAAACAAATCAAAAGTTTTCATTATAATCATCGATTAAACCCTAAAATCGAAATCGAAAGAAATAAAGAGAATGCAGATCTGGGCAATAGAGATACTTACGGGTCAGATGATTCGGCTTGGTTAGACATGGTCGAGAGATTAAGAAGCAGAAAGAGCAAATCGGAATTGAAATTATCAGTGAAAGTTTGTAAATTTGGTATCGGAAAAAAAAATGGGTTTGGATATTTATAGGAGAGGGTTAAGATCAGGCTCCCTTTCTTGTTAGAAAAGAAAAGTTCAATTCTTAGTTATTGTCCTTCCTCAAGTTGGAAAAGGAAAGTTTAGTTTAATTTAATTTTTTAAAATTATTTTTATTTATTATGATTTTCTCAAAAATTATAATTATTATTCAAAGAAAATAAATTACTTTATAACTTATGATTTTTGTATAAAAATTTTCAAACAAATAATGCCGAAATTTCAAGTTTTAATATTAACAAATATGTTTAAATTAAAATTTGTGAGAATGATAAATAATTTTATATGTCGGGTTAACAAAGGCAAATTTTATTTGTCTAGTTGGAGTATTTCGAGACAAATAGAATTTTGATTTCTTTTTTATTTTTTTCGACTTGTACAGTAAATTGTCTATACAGAATTTGACTCTGAACATGGTATGCATTAGTGTAGCTGGAAGAATATGGCTAATCCGAAAGATTTAGACATTCCTGGAAAATTGTTCCAGTCTGCAATGGGGCGGCTGCTGAAACGTTGTCCCATTTATTCCTGCATTGCCGTTTTGCAATGGCAACTGGTCTATTTCGGTTTCCATAGAATACACCCGAAATTATGGATTGGATGGAGAGTTTGAGGCAAGCTGGAAATGTGGTGAGTTGTTTTCCCATTTTATTTATGATATGGACTAATAGAAATGAAATTTTATGTTAGCAAAGACCAATGCAGGTAGTCTTGAGAGCTAAGCATTGGCTTAGTGAATGGAAGGCGGCCCAAGCAAAAATTTTGTGGAATGAAACAGCAGCAATTACATTAGCAGAAGCCAAGATATGGAATTGTTAAATGTAATTTTTTTTTTTAACATAGGTATTTTACTCATGCACCCAAAGAAGGGGTTATATTTTTGCAACTTGTGGGACTTAGGGCTCGAACTTAAAAGCTTGCCTCCACTTCTGCTTGTTTCTTCCACCACACTAGGGGCCTCCCCAGTTAAATGTAATATTGATGCATCCTAGGATGGGTTAACTAATAATTGCCCACATTATTATGGTAGGTGAGTTTTTCAGTATTAAATATGCATTGGAATACATCAATTGTAATTGATTTTTTTTTTTGTTGTTATTTTTATTTTTACTAATATTTTGTTTTTTTTTTCAATTTTAGAAGGATACATCGAATATATCAATTTTATTTGTAGATTTAATTGTACTATTTAGTAAATTTTTATAAGCAATTTTTTATTTAATTATTTATAATATAAAATATACATTCTTCCATTAATATATTTTAATATATTGTTTTACTGTAAATTATAAATTTTTAGTGTTTATTGTACTTTTTCTAATACTATATGATATTAAATTTAATAAGATTATAATATAAATTAAAAATTTTTAAATTTTATTTTAAAAAATAAAAAAAATTACAATGATAAACTAATGCTTTATTTGAAATATGTTTTCAAAATTTAATTACTGAATTTTTTAATTATGTAATATGTGGTGATAATTAATATTAATTTCTTATGTATTTATAGGATGGAAACTATAATATACTCTCTTAATATGATGTAAGTAGCTAGTTTTGTCATCAAAAGTTAAAGGATATCTAATTTATCAATATTTATTAAAACAATAGCTATGTTTTTAATTTTATTTTTTTATTTATTTTTACTAAAATAACTAATTTTATCAAAATTTATTAAAAAGGAACTACTTTTGTGAACAGAAGTTACATGTGAGGCTATAGGGCTTTTGTACTAATTGTAAGGTCCATGGGCTTCACTCTCTTACCAAAGAGGCTTTTCCAAACGGGCCAAGGACGAATCGATTCTTTATTGTTCCTTGTTTGTCATGTGAATAATAATAAACGGGTTTTAACCAGTCTTCGTACTGCGAATTGCAGATAAGAGAGGTTGGACTTGGATCAACCGGCGGAGACGAGAGAGGATAGAAAGAAAGGCAACAATGGAGAAGTACTTTGGAAATGCATACAGAGGAGACCCAGGAGTACCTCACACCGGCCCTGACCGGTTCCTTAACATATGGATCGGTTCGGCTGCTTTCTCTGTTCTAACCTTTTTCGATCCCTACATGTGGCAGCTCACTAATCAGTTCAAGTATGCTCTTTACATTTCTAATTCAATGGTTTTTTTTTCTTTGTAATAGAAGTATTTTTTTTAGGGTTTCTTAGTAGGTATAATAGGATATGAATTGTTTTTATGGAGGATTTTCAATTTTCAATGGTGGAGTTCTAAATTTTGGACTGTTGTTGGCATATGCTTTCCCTCTCTATCTTCTTTATTATGTGTAATTTTTCTCTTAAATTCAACCAATGATGTGTTATGGTTTCTATATGTGATATTTGAATTGGGTTTGTTTTGATTTTGGTTTTTGCAATTGCATTTCAAGAAATTCTTAATTTTTGACTGTTAACATATAATCTCTGTTTATTAGGTATAAATTTTCTGTACAATTCAACAAATGATGTCAAATGGTTGCTATATATGTTATATTTGAATTGGGTTTGTTATGATTTTGGTTTTTGCAATTGCATTCAAAAATTTCTCAATTTTTTACTATTCACTTGTCCTCTATCACAATTAGGTGTTTTTCCTTTTTTTTCTTTTTCTAGGATTCAACCAATATGATCATTGAATTGGGTTCGTTTTTATCTTTGTTTTTACAATTGCATTTCAAAAGATTCTTAATTTTTGACTGATTACTTGTATTCTTTCTTTATTAGGGTGTAGTTTTTTCCCCCTAACAATTCAGCCAATGATGTTATGTGGTTGCTATGTATGATATTTGAATTGGGTTTGTTTTAATTTGGGTTTTTCATTTGTGTTTAAAGAAATTCTTGGTTCTTGACTCTAACTTGTATTCTCTCTTTATTAGGGGTTTTGCCATATATGATCTTAGGATAGGGTTTTATTTCGGTTTTTGCAATTGAAATTCAAAATATTTGATTGTTAACATATAATTTCTCTCTTTATTAGGTGTAGTTTTTCTCTATAATGCAACCAATAATATCTTATTGTTTGTATATGAGATCTTTGAATCAGGTTTATTTTGATTTTGGATTTTGCAATTGCATTTCAAAAAAAGGTACCAAATGAGTCAATTACATGAAATTTTACATAGGAGTCAAATTTCCTTGAATCATGATATGGTGTTTGCCTCCTTGCTTGAAAGGAATGAAATCTTAAGCCTATTTTGCATTTGCTTATGTTTATTTGATTGGAATTAGAACAGGAGAAATTTACGTTACTTTTCTTTGATGGTTCTATGTTTTGGCTTCAGAATTGCATCTGCTGTACTCTTAGTGTTGGAATTTAGTGCCTTTTAGGTTGCTTCATATAGATCTGTAAAGAATTTTAAAGAGAAATTTGTTATTGAGTTTCATTATTCAGTTCAGCTACCGGATAATTCCTTATGCACTGCCGAACCTGTAAGTTTTTTTTTTTTTTTTTGGGTTACTTGAACGGCGAGAATGGTGAATATTACTTCAATTTATGGCTTGGTTGTTCCGATCCTTTCATTAAAATTCATTCCAACAATTCAATATCATTTTGATCAATCTTCAATGCTTGTGCAGTTGGCATGACAAGGCATTTCTATTTGAGCAGTACCATTGGAAGCAAGCAAGGAAGAAGAACGAACCTTATAAATTTAAGGTAGTTTATTTAATTTTGTTAAATTCATTACCACCAATCTCAGTTTGTCATCGTTATTGATCACACGAATTTGCTTTGTTGCAGTGGAATGAGCAAGACAGAAAGATCCGGGACTCCTATTATATCAACTGGCCTGTTTACTTTCCTTAGATTTTCAGTATTTTGTTACCCAATGGACAAGTGAAAAATACAATTCTGTGCCTTCATGTTATTTGGTTTCTGTTCCGTTTGGTGGTTTATAAACACCCTTATAATAGTTTCTGGAATTTTTCTGTTAATGTTAGTTAAAATACCATTTGAAAATGGTGGACTAGCAAAAGTTTATCGTTTAAACTTGCCTCTAGACTTGGGGCTGTTTTGGCAATGCTCGTGTTTTATCCTTTTGGCTTATAAATAGTTTTTTAAAAAGTTTGCTGCCTCTAAAAATACAGCTTATAAGTTTGAAAAAACCAAAAAAAAGAAGACCAGACAATATAACTGGTTTTTAACTTAAAAGGTGATTACAATGCGCGATTAAGCAAGGCCAAACACCCTCCATATTTGGGTGAAATTGTTGGGTGAGATTAATAATTAATCTAAGCTTTTACTTGGGTATTCTGCACTGCAACATTAATTTTGAATACCAAGATGAACTAAACAAAGTTTCTAACTTTAATGAACAGGAATTGCTATTGAAAAACCTATTCAGTTATGGTATTAATCATTTTCTGATTTGTACTCAAATGGCCAAATCACCATTAACGTAATCTTGAGCGCTTCCGTATGGGATTGAACTTTTGTATACAAGAAATCCGTTAATCTAATCCAAAAATACAATTTCAGTTGTACGGTCCCCAGAAAAGGGAAGGCAATGGCTTTTCTCAATCTTACTTCGTCTTTTACTGTTACACCCACTTTCCGTCCTGTATTTACTGTGCCCATCACGGCATCGTCTTCTCGATTCCGGCCAATCAGTTCAGTCCAAAATTCAGCCAAAATCAGCAAATGGGTAGTCGATTTTCGATCCAAATCTTTGAATTTAATGCTCTCTGGAGCTCTCGCACTCAGCTTCTCTGTTTCAGGTAAGTATGGTGGTTATGGCGGTTTACCAGATTCTCTATTGTTTCTGTTTCTCTTCCGCTTATGCTTGAAATTTATGTATATTGTAAAACATGGGTGCTAATTACTGACATCTAATTTCATTGTTGCGGATTGAATTTAAATTGAACTTTTCAACACTTTATGCAACTTCAAATTAAATTATTGATTTACATTTTGTTTTCCCCTTTTAATTGTTTTTTTATTTGAAGCTGCTTGCTATGC